>KK116331.1:388656-457514 GCA_000611955.2 Stegodyphus mimosarum
TGGTTGGTCTAATTGTGATACTCACAAGCCCACTATAATTATAAAATTAAATGGTGCTAAATTAACAGAAGTATAGGAATGGGGTGTTTGCTGCAGAATCCAAGTAAATGTGTACTCAGATAGACTTGAACTTGGAACGTTTTTAAGGGAACTTTCTCTTTCCTCACCGCTTGCCTTCGTGGTACAAATGGAAGTACGTCTGACTAGCAGTCTGGATGTCTGGTGTTGGAATTTAGTCTTTAATATGTAAAATTCATGCATTATATACAGATTCATCTGCCCAAACTTTTCTGGCATTTCAGTGTATCAGTGTATTTTGCTTATCAGATCCTTCATTATTCAGAATTTCCTTCAAAAATTGCTTTCGTTATAGAGAATCTCTATCGCAGATAATTTTATTCATCGACAACATTGCTCCTTTTAATTAGAACTAAATACAACAATGGAAAAATCCATTAATTAATTTTGATTTTTACCGTTTAATCATTCAAATTACTCTTTCATTTCTCGCAGATTTTGCTAATATTCGAAATGTTTTCGAATTAGGGTCTTTTCTATCATAGGTACTTTACAGCCTTATTTTGCGAATTTTGTTACATATCCTTAACATTCCGTCGGGCGCAATAGTTTCGGAGCATGTTCGGGCTCATTGCGCCTGAACGCACTTCTGGATTTACTAAACTTTTTTATACATAAAAAGTTTATTCTTACAAAATCAAATCCCATCTATTATTATTAAACTTCCACAAGTTATAGAAATACTTAGGGGACTATAAAACAATTTTTTGTAATCTTAAAAGGGAAACTGTTTATATTAAACAAATTTTGTAAAATAACTTTTATAAAGTTGTTGTACAAAACTAATTACAGATTTAAATTTAATTAAAACTAGAACATAAGTATAATCTCTCATTCATCTGATTCATTAGGAGATATCTGCCATTCTACTTCTCTCTTATAGAACGGAGGACACATGGAAACAGCATATGAGATGTAGGTTGCCATGTGATACTTTTTGCACTCATATTGGCTCACATTTGCGTCGTTGTTCTTGGTTGGGAGCGTACCTCTTTAATTTTTGTTGTAAGTATACTGGCATCCCAATAGACTTCAGTCTTCGTTGATCAAGTTCTCCAAGCACAAGTTCATTAGACAGTTGTTTTATGAACAACCTTCTTTTAAGAACTGTGCACCCATTACCTACATATATGATCTGAGAACTGATTGAAATGTTTAACATTGTAAAAATGATTACCATGAGCCCCCGTTTTATCACATCATAAGAACATCATCATTAGACACATCATAAGAACCGCACATTTTATCTACAAATATCTGCTCTTAACTTGGTTTCATTGTAGAAACTGATTATTTCTGGTTTCTTTTTTCGCAGCAGAAGGATCAGTAGTATGGTCATCACGCAATGATGATAGAAAAAGGACATTCTCGTTTTTTTCTTGGAACCGTAGGACTCCAAAACATTAACATCACTACTGAAGCCAAAATTACTGGATTGTTGTGGTCTGGCTTTGTCCCAAACACAAATCAGTATTTTCTTCAATGTTGGCTTCTTTGCTTCCCTGTTGTTTCTTCTCTGATCCCTCTTTATGTTCCTCTACACCATCTTCTGAATCAGCGTAGCTTTCGACGTCAAAATCTTTATCTTTGACATCCTTAACTTCTTCATCTGATGCCTCCAATAAACAGTAAATTTCTTAAAGGTTTTCAGGCTTTCTGAAATCAAACATCTTTTTTCAGATTTTAAAGGCTGAATCAAACAAATATTTGCAATGTCGTTACGAAAATGTCTTTGTCAAATTTTATAATAAGCAATATTTTGAATTATTAAAACATTTTACAATTCATGACATGATCAGGCGCAATGTGCTTAAAATGCCAGAGTCCCAAAACATACTCAGTTTGGTAGATAATCATAAAATACTTTCTTATATGAAATTGCTAATCAAAAATGTTATGCAGAATTAAAAAATTACAGAAAACTTACTTGTCAAATTTCAGCGTAATTGGGCGCAATGAGCCTTTTAGATCATATCATCTGTCAACTGGAAATGAAAAAAAATATTCACTGACTGACGTTACGATAGCCAGTGGCAACAGAAGATGGGAAGCTAACTGGATGGAGAAGGAGTGACGACGTTTGAAGGAGGCAGGGCGAATGAAAGTGTTCGAGGTGTGCCTTGCAGATCAAAGGCTCCCAACGGAGTGTTGAAATTAATTTATTATAATACTAATAACGAATTTATTACAATTCTGAAGGGATTTTAATTTTTTTACGAATACACCTTCCAGTATTTTAACAAAAGTAAGCTATAAAGAAACTTGTTTAATAATGATGAATAATTTACAATAATGTTATTTCATATGAGAGAGATAACATGGGCTTCAACTCCTTTTACGCGGAGAATAGTTTCGTTGTGTAAGCAAGCTATTTCACTCCAAAGCAAATGTTATACGTGCAATGCAAAATAGCTTTCCGCATTCGCATTTCCGTTTTAAATGAGGTGTTTTCAGAAATGTATACTGAATGAGAATAAGTACTCAAAGTGTGACTGAAAAATTATCCTTCTCTTAGCTTACGCTGAAAAGCCATTCGTGCATCTGTATTAAATCAGTCCCAGCCATGTATTTAGTTCAATATTAATTTCTTCTAAACTCTCAGATTCTAATGCTTTGCCTTAAAGCAAACTTCCATGTAAAATAATTAAATCGCATGCTAAGTGTTAATTAATTCTTAACAGCTAACTAGTAAATGAATTGTATTCACTTACACATATATATACACATACATATATATATATATATATATATATGTATGTGTATATGTATGTGTATATATATATACATATATACAGGGTGACGCAAAAGTACGTTAACGTTTGAAAATTCGATAATTCACTGAATAATGTAGGTATAGAGGTACTAACTTGAAATGTCATGGGATTTTATTGAAAGCAAAAACAGTGCTTAAAATGGCCAACAAATGGCGCTTCATATGATAACAAAAAGCCATAATTAGCATAACAGTTGATTCTTAGCAAAGACTATGTTCTTCATAACAAATGTTAAACATGTCGGCTGTTATTCATCAACAATATCTGTAACTCAGGTACAATGGTGTAACCAGTACTCTACAGCATATCTGTAGGTATGGTGAGAAATTGCTGCCGGATGTTGTCTTTTAGCATCTCTAATGAGGTCGTACGATCCCGGTTGACTTGCGGTTTCAGGTAACCCCACAACCA
Source organism: Stegodyphus mimosarum (assembly GCA_000611955.2). Lineage (NCBI taxonomy): Eukaryota > Metazoa > Arthropoda > Arachnida > Araneae > Eresidae > Stegodyphus > Stegodyphus mimosarum. Next base: position 391,920 of record KK116331.1, read on the forward strand.
ATAATCACATAGATTGAGATCTGGGGACCTGAGAGGCCAAACATGACGGAAGCGTCGGCTCAACACGCAATCCTCACTAAACGATGTGTGTAAGAGATCTTCCACACGTGCAGCAATATGGGGTAGAGCACCATCCTGCATAAAAGTCATACCTTCCAACAGGTGTTTATCAACCATACTAAGGATAATGCGATTCTATAATATACTAGCCTACCTCGCATCCGTCATACTGATAGTTTGAGTAGCAGAACTACGCATTTCCTCGAAGAAAAGCGTCCGATGTGACAAATCCATATAACACCTTGACCAACACCCCCCAGACGAGCATAGAAAAATAACAAAATCATGAAGGGACTCATTCTCTCTCCCACTACAGCTCATTTCATATACGATTCTAATGCGGCATCACTGACATTTTGCTGGCCAGCATCATATTAGGTCTTTTTTGCATTTTTTTCTTTTTCAATAAAAGCCTATGTCATTTCAAGCAAGTGTGTCAATTTTTACCTCTCTACTTACATTATTCCGTGAATTATTGAATTTTCAAATATTAGCGGACTTATATATGTATATATATATATATATATGGATAACTACAGAGTAGTTCAAAACCTAATCCATCTGCTCGCTGAAAGCAGCAAAATATACTGCAATATGCAAAATTATTTATTTTGAATTACACACACATATCACAACTTAACATATCACACACATATATATATATATATATATATATCTTCAAAAAATAAAAATATTTTCTTGCATGATGATAAACCAATTCGATTTATCTTTAGTTATACAAAATGATATCGACTCTGAAATTTAACGTTTGACTTTCGAATTCAAAAATAATAACCACAACTGCAAGCATATTAATCTATAACTAAGTAAAATTATGTTTTAGTCGCGGTTTTCTATCGCGAGAGATAAGACGGGGGAGAAACTCAGCCAAAGGGTTCATATTGATTGAAACGATTTCCTTTGCCGAAATGGCATGCATGTTCGAACATTTCATCCGAATTCAAAAGGGGCTGGATTCAAATCGAGCCACGAATCTTAATTTAAGATATGGGTGAAAATTACTTTATGTATAGAAAATGTACTGTTGTGCTGTTACTTGACATCAAAGTCTATAACAGTTTATTCGGAATATAACAGCCCATTTTAAGTTTCAAGGAAAGTGAATTTGTTTAGTGGCGATAGAAAATAAATTTCTTTGTTAACTGGATACTTTTTAGTTTAGCACAGAAATAAAAATGTAAATTGTCATTTGAAGCTAACAATATGATCAAAACGTGATTTCTTGTTAGATTCAAGCATTCCATACCAATTAAGTATCTTCTCAAAGTAATATCGCAGTGCACATTCGGAAGTACAGCATGAACATACTTCACAATAAAGCAAAAAACTATTGTTTTCAACAAGAATTAAAGTTTTTAGATAAGCAGATTGTTCCCTGTACTTTACTGCAAGTTCATTATAACACTCCTGGCCTCATCCAACATACTGGAGGCGCATAGCTGTTTTTGTAGTGACATGGCGACGCAAGTCTACATTTACGTCACTTGAAATATTCAGTTCAATAGACGCAACAGACTAGTACGTCCTGAGCTATTTTTTCAATCCTTCATAGAGACCCGAGCCTGTAAGAGTTTAAATCAAGCTTCATTGACTGGTAGATTATTCCAAAGTTACTGCATTCTAGGTTACATTAATCTAAGTTTCACGGTTACGCTCCACATCTTATAATTGCCAAAATTTATTTTCAACAAATCCAAGGCAATACTAAACGCGTGTGACTCCACTCTATTGCAGAAAAGCTACAGGGTTTCAATTAGCACAAATGTCACTAATATTTTAATCACCAATTTGTACTGCAGAACGTTTAACTTAACCATCGAACTCTTTTTGATAGAAAACGAGCAATTAATCCGTTCTCCAACAAAATTGTCTGTACCATTACTATCTTCTCTTGTGTTAATTATTAATGAAAGTATTCAAGCTTTTCTATTGCCTTAAGAAAATATTTTGTGTGTTTTTTAGGTATTATATTTATAAATAAAAAATAAATAGAGCAACCGTATAAAATAACAGTTTATATAATTAATTAGTTCATATAATTATACAAACGTTTATATAAATAAATATTTAAATAAACGCTTAAAATTAAATAGATAAATAAAAAAGTGTCGTCCATTCTCTTCCATAATATGTAATAGCTATGGCTCAAGGAAACGTTTTTGAGAAAGTACTGAAGTAAAATTGGTTAATGATTAATTATACTTCATTTCTCTAATTTTGATTGTAAGTACTTCAGTGCTTCATTTTCAACATAAGCAGATCATTACGAAATAAGTATTCAAGGGAGAAAAAGATACAGCACATTCAACACTCAATCCACTAATGGCACAGTACCTAAAGGAGTAACACATTGATCATTCCATCATGTTCCATTGCCGGTGGCTGAAAAGGATGGTTGTGGGTGACTTTTGTGGATTTACACATATGTAAAGTAATTATTAGCTAATTTTTCTTAACATCCTCCTCGAAGGTATTTCTTTCTCCTCACAAATAGCTTCAAAAGTAGTCCCCTTCATTATGTGAACAGGTCAAAATTATGCATGATGTAATTTACGAATTCAAAGTCTGAGTGCTGTTATTAAAGATAATTTATCTGGTGCCTTAATTTAAATATGCATGTTGAATGAGGTGGAAAAGTACGATTTATCATTCAAATCTGTAAACGAGATAGTTTACTAGTGCTAATAAATTTAAAAAAAATAATGTTTTGTGAAATCAAGCTTATTCAACACTCAGCATTGAATATTTCATTGCTACTGGTACAAATTTTGTATATATTTAATAATTTTAGTCGAGTTATTTTTAAAATTACAGTAGCTCTTGTATAATGTAACAGGAACGGCCTCAAGAAATCGAAGTGTTAATTTAAAAATAAGATTACAGGGATAAGTCTGTTTAACGTTGAGGTGAACGGTTTGACAAATTTGCGAGATAGCTCCAAGTTATCATGCGAACTTTGGCAATTATTTTTGTCGCCAAAAGTCGTCAAACTTGGCGATTATTTGGTGACACTTTGGTTCGGTCTTTCTATAAATGTAATTGATATTGTAATTGAAAAACTGCAATTAATCCCTACATGTAACTGTATCGGGCCCTATATGTAACTGTAACCTTATACGCCTTCTAGTAACTTTGCGAAATAAACGATAGTAGAAATATCTTGGCGGCCGGAGAAAACATTTTGGGCCGAGGAATTTGTAGCTAATTTAGCCGAGGCTCTTCTCAGGGGGACTATTGCAACCCACTTAGAAAAATGAAATGCGATAACAAGTAAATAACGATTTTTATTTATTTCGCTGCGGGGAAAGGGTCCCAATAACTCGATCCGGACTAACTCGTTAGGGAATGCTGCTTTTATATTTTTATGTGCTCCGCTGGGCTATAATTAACATCGTTATTTAGCTGGCAAGTATGGCATGACTTGACATACGCACTTACGAACGTTTGCAACTGTGGGAAGTATACCGCCTGACGAACTCGTTTCACAGCTTTTCTAACTCTCAGGCGGCCAGACGTGGGCGAATTATGTAATTCGCTTAGAATATTTAACCTTAATGTTGTTGGGATAACCTGTTTAAGTTCATAATTTTGATTTGTAGACTTTGAACAAAATAACAAATTAAAAATAACTGTATAAGTTTCGGATCTATTTCTTATTACCGTAATGTCTGGGTGTTCAAAATGATCCGGATCTTTTAGGTAAAAATAAATATTTAAAAATTCGAGATCACTTTTCAATTCTTCAGTAATTGCCTCACGCGAAACAAGTATTTGCGATGTCAGCACAGGGCATTTTACTGTACTTCATTTGTCAACTAAATTTGTTCTTGACAGAGTATTAGCCTCCGTATTTTCTTTCCCTGGAGTGCGTTTTATAATCAGATTAAACTCCTGAAGTTTAAGTGCCCAAGGTATGAATATTAGCGACAATTTGTTTCCTGAATATAAACATCCTGAAGATGATGTAAATAAACTGTAATCGGCGATTTTCCAAAATATACTCGGAACTTTTGTACGGCTAATAAAACTGCGAGGGTTTCTCGCTCGGTAGCAGCATAGTTTCTCTGCGTGGGATTAAGTGTTTTACTAAAATACGCCATTGGTTGGCGTTTCTGCATGAGGACCGCACCCACTACATAATCTGAGGCATCTGCAAAAATTTCTAATTCTGAGAATTTTAGTGCGGGGTCTTCCATGAGTGCCTGTATTGGCCTCGACTGTCTAAATGAAGCGGGACTTCTTTTTCTTTAACTGTAACTACGGTTCTGCTACTTGAAGAAACTCTTTAATTAAAGTCCTATAATATGAAAACATACCTAAGAAGGAAGAAAGTTTCTTTGCAGTATTTGATGAAGAATAGTTTTTAATCGCAATTACTTTCGAATCTTCTGTTTTTATGCCTTTACCGGATATTTTGTGTCCTAAGTACCGAAGTTCTGGACCAGCGAACTTACATTTGGCGCATTTTAGTTCGACTTCATTTAGAGCAGGAAATACTTCTCTTAAATCCTTAACATGCTGATCGATGGTTTCACTTATTATTATATCACCTAAATAAATGAAAATGTTTTTTCCGAGGCTCGACCGCAAGATTGTACCCATGGACCCTTTGGAAAGTGGAAGGCGCCCCACATAATGTAAACGGCAACAAAGCGTAAACACCAGACTGCAGTCTTAGGTACATTTTCGGGTTTCACGCCAATATGAAAATATCTGGATGCAAGATCCAACGTTGTCATAAATTTTTCCCATTATTTCTTCAATTATGAGCAAGGAATAGACAGGCTACTTGATAGTACTGTTTAATTTTCTATAATCTACGGCGAAATGATATGCTTTGTGGTTCATAGGTGGAAGGTTATTCTTTTTCTTACACAAAACCACGGGGCTCGAGTATGGACTACTAATAGTTATTATTATTTTCTGTTTTTTAACATTTCTTATATATGGCTTTCAATGATTTTTTTCTTTAACAGTATCGCAACGATACGGCTTACATTTTACTGGCGCAGAATTACCTGTTTGAATTTCACGAATAACAGTATTTTTAAATCCTGGATTATCATCGTAAAGATTTGCAAAGCTGCTTATCAGGGTTTCCAATTCCTTTCTTTCATCTCGCCTCCAAATATTCCAAGGTGAGCTAAGGTGATTGGACGTTTCTTTATTCTATTTTATTCATTCGTAATTGTAAAACAGAATCACAAAAATTAAGTTGAGACCCTGCCGCTTTTAAAAAGTCTATCCCTAAGATTACTGCCGCTTGCGAGTTTCGTACAATAAAGAGAATTACCTTCAGAGCTTCAACTTTCACCTGCACATGCAATAAAATTTTGCCGATGCGTGTACATTGTTTGCCTTATGTGACAATAACTTTCTCTCCGCCTAGTTTAAAAAGTATATGTTTACGAAAGTATTTGCTAAAGGAAGTTACCGAAATGAAACTGCACTGAGCTCCGGTATCAATGTATCAATGAAAGCTTCAGCAGAGATAATATTTAACAAGACTTTCACTATTCGCGGTTCCAAATTTCTTATTACTACAGTACTTATTTTATTTTCGAGGGACTTCCCTTATTCCAGGGGGACTTCAACCTCTTATTACCAGCAGCCCTTTTGAGTTTAACTGATTCCCCTGCTTTTGGTTTACTTTTTTTCTGGCCCCGCTATTCTGGGTTGATTTTTTTCCCATCTTATCGAATTGCTTCTTCGGCCCAAACTGAGGTTTTCGCTGAGGCGTTGGCCTAAACCTTCACTCCTTCGGCCTCTCATCGTACCCTGCTATTCGATTTTTGTTCTGCCACATGTCGAGTGGAAAATATACCTTAGAAATAACAGATCTGCATTCCAGGCAGAGACGCAGTAGCCTTGAGCCAGGCCGTAACAAGAGCTATGAATTTTGTTGACCAAGAAGTTTGCATTTTCTCAGATAGTCAGTCAGCTATCTTTGCTCTTGGTGATCCGTTCCAGCCATCGCCGATAATTGCAGATATAAAACGCCTCCTCAAAGAAAATGCGCATAACAGCAATATTCAGGTTTTATGGATTTAAGCGTGCGAAGGCCACGAGGGCAATGAGGATATGAAAGTCTCGCAAATGAAGCTGCAAAGAATATGGATGCGCAGGATGTCCAGATCCCGGTTCCCAAATCTTATCTGAAGCGAATCTGCCTGATTAAAGCTCAGTAACAATAACAAGAGGAGTGCAACTCTGTATCGCAAGGCCATAGAACCCATGATTTCATCCATACAGCTTCCTAAGATCGATTCATATCAGCCCCTTTTCTTGTCCCCTTCATCACAGGCCCAATATTGTTTCCCCAATATTTCTATGAAACCCCTTTCATCACTAGCAACAATTGACCGTTCTGTCTGTAATGAAGCAAGTTCTTCTGTCCTATACGTTTCGTCTTGCCCTCTCACAGTGGAATGGCACATGAGGCTTCCTGATACCGACATTACGTATAAGCGCTTTTCCGTTAATCAGCCAGCCCAGCTGAGGAAGCTCAAAATGTGAAGCACTAGGACTGGATTTATGCAGTCCACAATAATTATACTTTAATTCGAAGAGATTTGGAGGATCATTGTACACCGGTTTCCAGTGGCATCTGCAAGAAGTCCATCTTGAATCAGTGCGCAAAGTAACATTACGCTGGGAACAGGTAAAACAAATTTAAATATGATACAATATTATCCAAATGTAAGTTGTTTAATTATGTATATTTGTAATTAATGCATTAATACTTAGGTGTATTAATGTAAACATGTGCATATTATAAAGAATGTTGTGCAAGGCATTGGAAATAGTGTATTGTATAGCACATTGTGTATAGTTGTCAGGACTGAGTGTTCGGTGCATATTCTTGGCAAACATCTTCGTGAAAGTAACTAAGTCCTGATCTTGAACAGGGAGCTGAATGCAGCTATGTTCTGTGGTAGAATACTCTGATTAAGTGGCAGAATAACTATACGTAAGAAGGATTTAAAATCCTCTTTTATTAAACCACAATTATTTACAGCAACTTCCCAACTCGGAAGGGGTACAGAAAATAATGACCGCCACTTAGGTCTAAACTGAACAATCAAATTTAATTTAAACTAAAATTAATTAGAAATTAAGTAGTCGTTGCTAAGTAGTAGAAACGCGAGGTTGGCCTCTAAACAAAATGGTGCGTAGCAAGATTTAACTAATACTAACGCACTTAGAATTACTTCAATAAGTAATAACGTAACAGCTCTACGGCTTAGAATTTAAATACTAGCTGGTCAGGCGAACGTTGAATAGAGTAACAGTGGTCTGAGACTACAAGCTCTCTCACACTGAGAGGTTCCTACCTCTTACTTAAATAGGACTTGGCTCCACTTCAAATTAGCATAAAGCTGAAACGCGCGCTTATTCTAACGGGGAGTTGAAATGAGAACAGATAGAAAAGGGAAAATTAAAATAAAACTTTGTTAGTTTAACTAAAACCTTACATAGTACCCCGTGAAATGTGCCCGTAGCATGTAGAGCTATGCTTTGAGCCGCAGGAAACATAGTAACTGTAGTACTACAACTTAATGTATTCAAGAGCATAGAATGTAAATATAGTGGGTTTGGTAAGTATAGAATATAATGTATCTAGTGCATTTAGAGCAACATGATGAAAGATATTGAGCAGAGCAACTATGATTATTGCTCTGTATGAAGTGTATTGTGCTTCATGTATGTGGGTTGCCAAACAAGACACTTGTACTTTGTATGTTGTATTCATAGAAATAAGTAACAACTGCATGTTTTCGCATTTTGTATTTGTTTTTCAATGTGTAATCTTAGCAGTTGTTAAAGCTCTTTGTATTAAGAATTATGTTGTATAAAATAAAGAGTTATTACCAGTGTCTATGTTATATAATCAAGAGTGATTTTCAGTGTTATGTGTAGCTAATACTCACAGTGTAATAAATCTAGAAATGAGTTTTGTAAGGTGTCTTAAATTTAGTGCAGTGTTCAATGTAATAGGTATTATAAAATTATAATGCATTGAGTATTTTATGCATAGCTATGTGTTAACGTGCAATGTGACCAGGAGAACGTTTAATTACAAAGTTATTTGTGGCATGCTTTCAGAATACAGCAAAATTTATGCAACAGTGATGGATTAAGGCGAACTTTTAACATAATGTTATTTAATCAAAAGCAGTATGGGCTGTACTGTGTCCTTCAATCTTTTATCTGTATTTTGTATATTATATGTACAGCATAAAGTAACCAACGTGTGTTTCTGTGCGTAATTGTGTAATCTGTTTATAATGTGTAATTTTGCTCTTTATTTAAGCCTGTTGTATTAAAAATTATGTCTTATATAACCAAGTTATGTACTTTGCAATCAAGTTATGTCTTATATAATCAATTACATTATTCAGAATCTATGTTGAATTATCAGCAGTAATGTTCAGCATAATATTTTGCTTAAAATATATAGTGTATTAAGTGTAGCAATGAGTTTCGGAAATGTACACTGCGCAAAAAAAGGGGGGGACAGTTCTATATCTCCCGTTCTCCCGGGCCGATTGACGAAATTCAAATTGCGCGTTTTTCATGTCTCGATAGCGCTACTTAGGATATATATTAGACTTATATATATAATTGTTTTAACATGGGTATTTTGACACAAAATCGGACTTTTTCTGAAATGAAATGCCAATTTTTTCCATATTTCGAATCTACGACTCAATATGCCTAAATATTAAATTTTGTAAGCTTGGTGCCAAATTTACGGAGAAATTTAAAAATTTATCTTGGCGGATTTCTTTCAGTTTGCACAAAGAACAATTCACTTAGCGAACTTCTTAATTTATAGCAACCTATTTTCCTCTCCTTTTTTCATTGTATACGAGCGGAAAAAGGTCACGTTCATTGCTTTCAAATAATTTTAACAAAGTGCGTAAACCACATATGGCGTCATTATCGCTTGTAACGAATATGCCAAATTTCAAAACAAGCCAATTTATAAATTCACTTATATCTTAGGAAATTTTGAATACAAAACTCTAATATTTTACACGTGTGCCTAGAAATACATATACTTTAAGAAATGTAAAAAAATTTGTAGGTTATAATACAAAAAGTTTTTCGAAAAATTTATAAAAATTATTTAAAAATACAAATTTAAAAATTAAATCATAAAATGTGCCCGAATTATATTTGGAATAAGCCCAAATTTTGAATTCTGGGAAAAGGAATCAAGTAAGTTTAATTAATTAAGCACAATTTATTTACAAGAATCACTATTTACAGCGCAGTTCCAAAATTACCATTAAAAGCGTCGAAAATCTACAATAAATACGCTGAAACAATCAGCCACACAGCTTCAGGCTGTAACTGTAAAGGTAGCTTCACGGCAACACTAGACTTATAATAAACACCGTGGAACAATCACCAATACACTGTCAAGCTATACTGTAAAGGTAGCTTCACGGCAAAGCACTATCTCGATCGCTTTCCGTTCACAAAACTCTTGCGTAGCTTAGCAATCACAGTCAGCAGCTATTCTCGCAATTCTCACAATTAATCACACTCTTCACAATTTTAATCACACACTACTTCACAATCTTCTCAACTAACTGGCCTTCAGAAACGAAGGGGTTTATATAGCTTTTCTTTAAGTTCCACACGTTTCGAGAAATATCTCGACAGGAAGTTATTCTAGAAGCTTCCCGATTGGACCATGGGATATCGCCAATTTGGTCGCCAAATGGGCGATAAAGTCGCCAATCTGGCAACCCTACCATACACTATTTTATGGCAACCCTAGTGCTAGGCCGGAAAGCTTACATACAGGCGCAACCGCCGAATTTTTCGCAACAATATTGACGAGCTAAAATTTTGAGAGCTAATTTTTCACATTGAATGCATTAAAGCTATACACTGAATTTTTTAAAATCTACTCGTGCAATTTTTACAAAACTTGGCAGTTTGGCATAATTTGAGTCGTAGAACCGAAATATGGAAAAACATTGCCACGTCATTTCAGAAAAAGTCCGATTTTGTGTCAAAATACCTATATTTTAACAATGCTATATATAAATCTAATACATATCCTAAGTCGCGCTAAAAACGAAAGTTGAATTTTGTCAACCGGCCCAGTAGAACGGGAGATATGGAAATGTCCTATTTTTTAGCAGTATACGTTAAGTACAGTGCAATGGTCAATGCAATGCATATTATAAAATGTATAGTGTAATGAGTATGTGTGGCAGTGTGTTAACATACGATGTAACCAGGAGAATGTTTAATTCCGCAGCCAGAAAAAAATTATACTTTGCTCTTGTATGGCCATGTACTGTCTTGATTTCGGAGTGTAGTTTTAGATAGTTGCGGGATCCGGACGATACCCGATTAGTGTACGCAAGTCGCCCGGGTATCCGAACTTGCTTTCACCTGCCACCTGCCACACGTGCCCTCATGGCTAATTCGAATAATTCTTTCCAACGTTGTTGGATTTAGGAGCTCGATGTAATCCCTCAATTGGGGAAGTAGACATGACGAAATTATTAGAATTATTTCTTAATCCAGCCTCTTGCTGTACAACGAATTAAAAACTTGGACTTTTCGTAAGTTCTTCAGAGTTAAGTCTCGACTAAAGTCGAGGATCTGACGGACCAGTATAAATACTCGAATTTCCAGTACAATTAATTAATAAAATTACAGTATAAATAGTAGAATTTGCTAAATAACTCCGACCCTAACTTGGCTCGATCCTTCACGATGGGAAACGCTTTAATTAATGCAATTCTTAAAATTTTCGAAGTTGTAGGTTTCGCTACCAGGCTTACCCAAGACGAATTTGCAGTTGCATTTATACCATGTGGAGGCCTGGCCTCTAATGGCGAATTTCGCAATGGTAACTTTGTGCTCTTCTTGTATTAGATGCAGCAGAAAGTGAGAATTAGCTGTACAAGAAAACAGATGTCTTTCCATCAAAATCTTCTCCTGGTTTCATAGTAGCTCTAAAGGGGTCAAAAATAAATCTGAATCCCTCCATGGGATTCACTGTGGCCGACGGGTCTTGTGATGTTGAGGGAAGGACACTGAGAGATAAAGTAAAGACATAGTTCTGTTTATTGTTCGGAGCCATTCTAGCGTCTCGTATTCTTTGGCATAATTAAACTAACGAGCTCTAGAAAGACTGCAGATGTATTATCCTCAGGTCTTATGATAACAGACAAAAGTCAGAAGAAAGGTGTAAATGTAATTCAATCACAAAGAGTTGCATGGCTCCACTTGAGCTTACATAAGCCAAAACTTCTGACTTAACTTAAACAAGTAATGTTGAAATTAAAATAAAATGTAATTAAACTAGCCTAACGACTCACAGGATAATTTAACTGTGCAGGAAGGCTCTGACTCGTAGAAATCGGCGGAACAAGCCTAATGCCTAGAAGCACTCAACGCCATAGAATCAAATCGCTCGTAAGTCAAAGTAATAACATGGCCTTCAAGCGTGCATAACACACTCTAAATTCAACTACCGAAAAATTCGCTTTAATAGTACTTCTTTCTCCCTTAAATTGAAAAACCGCGCTCTAACTGATTACTCTAACTGAACTCAACTAAATTACAGGAGCAGTTGTGCTTACCTTACCACAGTTAAAACCAGCTTTAAAATACGCGCAAAGCTCCCTGAACAAGTGGTATAGCAATTACAGCAGTTTAGCCAAAAAACAGGTCAATATAATTAAAAAGGCTCTATAAAAAAATCTGTTCTATGTCACGTGATGCGTGAGTCATCCACAGAATTTTGATTCCTTCTATGGAATGTGACCAGAGGGAAAAATTTAGTTAGACACTTCGTGCGAGCAATGTAGCATCGAATTTATATTCTTTGATATAAACTCGAATGTATGTGTAGTTTCATGAATAAAAATATGCTCGTCATGTCTTAATTATTGGCTTCAAAATATCTTTACTCTGATTTTCTATAACAAGAAAGTTTGTTATATTTCTGTCAACCTAATCTATGGGCCTGATGCCTGAACTGTGCGAAAGAACGTTCGTTCGAAGCGGATATGGGTCTCCGAAACCAAAACTGATGAGAACTGCCAATCCATTGATACGTATTTGAAGATAAGTAAACGTTAATGTTTGATGATTTGATGTTAAGTAAAATCAAAACTAAAAGAAAAGAATTTAAGAATATTGGTCGCCCTAACCTAATTTCATTTTCACTGATCATCCGAATCAGTTTAATGTTCTGTTGAAATTGAATTATTTTACATAAAGTGTGGTCGCCCTGTTCATTTCGTGTAAGTTCTGTTGCAAACCAGTTCCATTAGTACTGAAAGATAAATTTTGAAGTATTATATCCTCATACATTTCATGTACAGCAAATGAAACGTTTGATACAGCGACTCATACCCACAGGGCAAAATTACCCCAGGTAAGTTTATATAATTGAAAATCGTTCTATATAGAAAAAAGGAAGGTATTGGCTTGTTAGAATTGTGAAAATATGTATTTCACTTTTCATAATATACTTCCCAGGAGTTCGGAACCTTGTAGTGGTTGGGAGTCTCTGTCCCTTAAGGGAGATAATTTAACACCGAACTCGAGCTTTTTCGATCATTCGTTTCACAAACATCTGAGAATCTTGTTGATGGGTAAATTAGAAGAGAGAAAGGAAGCGTAAAGCCTCAATAAAATAATAAAACTGTTCCGACAATTGCTGATTTTGTCAAAGACCGTAGAAATTTCGAAAAAAGAAGGTTCAAATGCGGGACAAGATAAAAAAAGAATAAATGTTCTTTTGATCTATCAGAAAAAGAGTAATAGTTCGTCTGAAGAGGTTAAATCTGGAATTGTGGAATAGGGGGATCCCGTAAAATTAAAAGTTGAAATTCGTAATCTAAGAAAAGTTAACAATGGTGGTCTTGTGTTGGAATGTTCAAATAACGAAGATATCTATAGTCTTGATGAAGAAATAAAGGGAAACCCTTTATTGTAAGGCGATTCGCGGACTAAATTATCTTCAAAGAAGAAATCAAAGGTTATATTGTGCGATATAGATGGCGAGATGAAAAACAAATGAGATTATGAATCCACTAGTACGGCAAAATGAGAACTTTAATAAAGGGGTTATTGAAGTATTATTCCCCATAACATGTAAAAATAGTAGATTGTATTGGGTTGTTCAAGTTCAGCACAAAAGTTTAAGTCAGTAGTTTTGTTTGGCAGAGAAAATTTAAGTTGGATTCGAATAACAGTTAAGCAATATTTAAATATAACAGGACGTTTTAAGTGTTAAGGTTTGGAACGTTTTAAGTCAGATGTGAGGAGCAACAAATATGGGCTCAGGATCTGGGTCTAATTATAAGAGCTGATCTAGAGATACCGCTTGTATTAATTGTAAAAGCGCAAATTTGAGGTACAAGCTGGATCTTCAAGTGAATTACTGAAGTTTGGACTCTAATATGCATGCGAGGTTTGCACTTTTACTGTCGATATAACTTCATAAAGCCCAAGTGAAATTCGACAAGTTCAATTGAATGCCAAAAATTTTAGAAAAAATATTCAGTCATTTGAAAGTTCCGATAAATAAGAAATTTTCGCTAACTGGAGTGACCAATGTTATCTCATGAATCAGGTAATTTATCTAAGTCTTCACCCGAGGCAGATACAGAAGATCAGATAGTAATAGCGTTTCAAGAAAGAGAAAAAAGTACTAAACGAGCATCATGATGCTCTATCAGCTGGACTTTACGGAATCGAAGGGACATATGATACAATTCCAAAGCGGTATTACTAGACCGGTATGCTCACATATATTACCGATTATATTAGGAACTGTCATGATTATAGTCGCTACAAACTCAATAATCAGAAGCCATCTGGACAATTGCAAACATTTATCTATTAATCAAATATTTGAATCTCTTTCAATAGATATACTTGGATCTTTACGGAAGAATAATGAAAGGAGGTGGATTTTCATCGTAGAAGACTCTGCCATCAAGTGGGTGGAATAATTTGCATAAATCATTGCAGTTATTTGCATCAATCATTGTTTAGCAACAGCTAAACAGTGTGCAATTACACTAACAGAAGAAGTCTTTCTGCGAAATGATCTACTTAGACGTGACATTAGCGATAGCGGACCACAATTCGTTAGTGCTATAAAGCAACAAGTTTGCTTCCTCTTGAAAATTAAGCAGATCTTAACTAACTTCTATCATGACTTCCCTGCACAAATTAATAACAAGAGGCATAAATTAATAACGAAAATTTTAAGCTTTTTGGAATAAAATGACATGAAATTGTATGCTTTTTACATATGAAAAATGCTCTAAAATTATACAAATGTCTTAACTTTAATTTTTGGAATAAAATATAAGCATTAAAGAAATGAAAGTATTTACATAAAAAGGAATGCTTTTTAAAAAACAAAAGTTTAAAGACACTCTGAAGTTTTTCAAGTCGTACGAATACTCTCAATCTATCATTTCAAGTAGTACGAATATTCTCAATCTATAGTTGAACATGAATTTCCTTTATTAATTGTCCTGATTGCCTTATCAGAAAGTTTTCCGTGACGTTTTTTAAGAAAATAATCTTTTTCTCCATCATCAGATGAAGGCTCTAAATCTTTCACTTTTATAGTTTTGGGAAAATAATTGAGACTATTGAGGTCTTCCCTTTATTAGCAAAACCTTTTAAAGGCATTTTGTAAAATCAGAATTTAAAAATAATGTAATGATTATTTCAAGAAAAACATAAATTCCTTTGAATGTCACGTAAAATCCTTAACATTTTCAATTTAATATCTTCATTTTCCTCCCTTTCAGTAAATTCAGTCACTGTTTGAAAATTCTCTGCTAATACTTCTTCAGACACTTCAGTTATATATTCGTCATACAAATCATTAAAAATAGAGCAAAGTTTTTCGTAATTTGTAAAATATAAAGCTGTAATATTATTTAACGATTTTTCCATTTATTTAGAATAATTTTTTAGAATTTTTCAGTATTCTTTTATATAAAGAATTCTATTTCCAATCAACTTTATCTTGAAAATTTTCAATGAATTCTTCTGATGTATCTTGATATCTATAAATATAATCCCAATTAACTTTATCTTGAAATTTTCTGTGAATTCTTATGATATATTGTGATATCTATAAATATATTCCAAATAAACGTTATCTTGAATTTTTTTAAATGCTTCGAATAATTCCAGATTATAACAAATGCGTTCCCAATCAAACTTAACTTGAAATTTTTCTATAATTTTTTCTATTAATTTCTGATATTCAGAAATATATTTCTAACCAAATGTATCTTGAAATTTTTCAAAAAATTATTCTGCTAGCTCCGATATTCAGAAGCACATTTCCAATCAACCTTATCTTGAAACTTTTCAATAAACTATTCCTGTAAGTTTTGATTTTCAGAAGCACTTTTCCAACCAACTTTATTGTGAAATTTTTCAATGAATTTTTCTAATAATTCCTGATATTTAGAAAGCTTACCTGGAAATTCTTATTCCATTTATTTAGAACTATTTTAAGAACATTTCTGTAATGTCCTAATGCTCTTGCATGAATTCCACCTTCTAATGTATATCTTTTATCATTTTTTTTGAGCCAAAGCTAATTTATTTACTTCAGTTGAATATAAATCATGTTTCTTACCTCTAATAAGATTCATGTTTCTATATTGTTGATTTTTACTGAATAAACAGCTTTTATAACCTTCAAACGCAATTTTATTTTCAACTACGTATTTCTTAATTAGTTTTATTAATTATTTCGTCTTCAGCTTTATTAGCATACTTTTTTATCTTAATCCTACAAATTCAATAAATATTTTACCATTGTTTTTTTCTTTCATTTTATCTAATACTTTTTTTATTTTTTAAAGGTATATTATATCTGTGTTCTTTAGGATAATTTGATTTAGCAAAATAATCAATCATACTATCTTTATAGCCGCATAAAACTAATCTGTTTTAATATCATATATAAAACTAGCTTCATTCATATAAAGTAATGAAATTTCTGTATTGTTAGGTTTCGTAAGGTTATAATGAAAATGATATATTAAATGTCGAATTAATCTAAAATACATATTCCTACATAAATCGGTTTATTTAATTTTACTTTTGTTTTATTTATATGAACACCTGCTAGATCTGCACTAAATATTGGTCTTTTTTAAAATTTGGTTTAGCAATTAATTTTTCAACTCTATTAAAACAGATACATTATTTTATATTCATTCTATTTCTAACATTCTGAATAAAGTTTTCATATGGTGCGTTATTCACTAATTTCTAAAATTCCTTTGCAATATCATTAGCAGCTTTTTTCCTCATTTCAATATTTAAATCTATACATTTTTACACCCATATGATTGTTTGAATTGCAAAATTCTATGTGCTTTTTTAATTTTAATCCCATATCTGAATACTGTTTTAAACTTTTATAATGTACTTCATAATTAGATTTATCATATAAAGTTCTTAATAATTTTTCTTCTTTAGGACCATCAGGAATTTTCTTTTCTAGTGATGAAGGTAAATCTGAATAATAATCGTGTAAAAATCAAAATCTAGTATATATCCTTTTTATCGATGTTTATTCATATTTTCTAATATATAAGGATCTTCTACCCATTTAAATCCACCTTCATATAAATTATTAGTATCTAAATACATAAATAATTAGACTTTTTATTATTGTCATAATCTTTCATATATTTATTATATGCTTCCGCATACCTAGTAGAACATTATGAAACTGCACTTCTTATTCTCTTTTCAATCATTAAAACCATATTACCATCACTTATTAAATCTAATTTAATTTCAGTCTTCTTTAATATTGCATCCTAAGGTAAACCAGGAATTGTAAAATACCAAGCAAATTCTCATTTATATGTTTTTAAACAAACATCTCCAAGTTTCTAAAATATCTGTTTGTAAAGAAAACATCTGTTTTAATATACAGTTTTGAATAGTCTCCGAAATTTTGTAATATTAAAAGCTTTCAAAAAATTTTTTCCATGTTTATAACCATCATTACTAATATTATATTCATTCAATCTACTGCAAATTTCTTGCCTAGATGGTAATTTAGTTTCTTTATATTTTTCTTCAGAATCCATATAATCATAAGGGTAAACACGTTTTCTCTTCATTAAATCTAAAATGGAATCAGGAAACTGTTTTGCAATTTCTTTAAGCACGGATTTCGAATATTCCTGATACGTTCCTTTAAAATTATCAGGTAAATCTCTTAAAAAAATATTTTCCTAAAACATATGTACATCTAGATATAAATCTAAATGAATCTATAAATCTTAATTTTAAATATTTTCCAATTTTTTTGTAAAAGATATATATTTTTCTTCAGTACTAGAAATGACGCTTAATTTAGAATTATCGAATCCAAGTTCTTTTATATACATCAGATAAATTTTGTGTAATTGCAGGTATATAATTTTGGATTTTATAGTTCAAATTACATGCTTTGTATATTGATCCTCGATATTTTCCAGTTAAATAACAATGATCAATTACTTTTTTGGGGGGGGGGGTAAAAATTCTTTTTACATGCATGACATTTTTAATTGTTTTACGATGAATACATCAAAATTTATCATAGATTTAATATCTTTATATTTTTCTTCTTTTCCCTTAATAAATTTCTCAATTTCAGTAGCATCCTTTTTTAACGAATTCACAAATGTTTTCACTACAACAATTCCCTTGTAATGAACTTGATGTTTAAGATACACATTATTATAGTCAATGTAATAACTGAATTCCCTTGCATTATGTTTTTGATATGGAAATGTATAAGAATTTTTATTTAATTTTAACTCTGTTATCTTAATTTCTTTATCACTAAGATAACATTTATCTTTTAGAACTGATTTATATAATTCATTATCAATTTATTCTTCTGTGAAATCATAAATTCATATTTATAAGCTAATCTAGAATTTGGTTGACAAGTGCTTATTTTCTTTTAATTTTGCAGGATTTTTACAATCTTTTCGTGATCTTTTAATTTTTTAATTTAATGCGAATTTAATAAACATCTATCCCACCAATATATTTGATGACATCCTACTTGATTTCTTAATAATCTAGGCATGCTTTTAATTCAACAATCATGAGCGTTTATATCTAATACGCTTGCGTGGCATTCTAATTCATTTTCACTAATACAAAAAGTTCCTTTTTTTTTCATAAAACCATACATATTAACAGGTATATTATTCAATTTTTATAATTTTTTAATGTTATCTAAAGAAACAGGAAAATCAATTCCCTCGAAATTTAATTTATTCTCATATCTGTTATGATTCCCATAATTTCTGTGCCACAATGAGCTGCTGTTACTGGATGAACTGCAGATAAAATAGACCACATAATACATTTCTTATCATGATTTTTTACATTTATAATTGCTTTTTTTATATTTTAATTCTTTAGGTAATCCTAATATATAGCTTGATTCTTTTAAAGGATCATATTTATTTGTTGACAATATTGAAAATTTTATTCCGTCTAATTTCCATAATGATCCCTCTTCTTGAAATTCATTAGCTTCTGTTAATAATTTATCAGCTCAGCTTAACTACCATAAATATCACCTAAATGTGAATATTTTGCTGCAACATAATCTTTTCTTTTAAATGAAACTTTTTTAGGTTCTTCATTAGAATCATTAAGATCAAGACGCAAGAGAAATTTGCCGACGTGGAAAACAAAAGAGGTAAGTCAACATCCTTGTATTCGGCGTAGATTTTTACAAGGCTGTCGATTTGTCTGTTTTATCATTAAAATCACTTTTATAATCACAAAATAGTTTAAAATTTACTTTTAAATCTTTTGTTTTTTATTAAATTTTTAGCAGGTTTATTTCTGCAAATGTATAAGTATTAATTTCCTTAATTTCATGTATTTAAAACCCAGTATGTTTCTAATCTACACTTTTAACCCGATTCTACTTCGATAACTTCATCGTTTTCAATTGAAATTGCATTTCTGTGTTTTAAACTTGTTAAATGATGACTTTTATAAGATTCTATATAATATCCACCACAAGTGGTGCATTTTATTTGCGGTTTTCTACAGAACATCAACAATGTTCTCTGCAGAACATCCCAGAGCACGGAAAATAAGATCATTTCCCAGCAACGGCGCAGGAGGCAAATTAATGACCATATCGAGGAGCGGAGGTTGCCAGATAGTGAAAAGCCTGCTTTAATGCGCTCAAGATTTCTGCAGTGAGTGGCAACAGTAAAGGACTCTCCAATAATGGGCATATAGATGGAATTCCTTAAAATATGATCATTGACACAGGAGCTAATGTTACAATCATTCGGAAAGATTTAGCTCAACGATTTAAAGATCAGCTGATTTGGACGCCATCCTGTGTTACCCTCCAGACTGCGTCCGGCGAGAAAATAGACATAGATGGGAAGTTAAACGCGAACATCACTCTTGGAAGTGCCTCCTACCATCACACAGAACATGTGACGGATATTACAGATCCTTGCATACTTGGACTGGACTTTTTAAGGAAATGCAATTTTTCCTTAGACTTCAGAAACAACAAACTGCTTTCAGCGTCTGAGGATATGGCTGGAAACGCAGACATGTTGTCTGAAAGACCTGGCTCAGAAAGCTGCCGAAATCATATTAGGGTCGAAGAGAAAACCGAGACTACCGGCAATTCTCCATCCCAGATGCTCATCGGTCGTGATCTTCGTCGTTTTAGATCGCTTGTTTGGCCGCCCTCCGGATGCGCCTTCATCGCCTGAGGAATACGTCCAAGATCTCCAGGCCCGGTTTGAAGTGATGCATAATTTTGCGCGAGAGCTTGTCAACGTGACGACAAGGAAGATGAAGACCCGATACGACATGAGAGCTACTGAAGATAGATTCAACGGAGGAGACAAGGTGAGGCTGTGGAATCCGACTCGACGGAATAGACTTTGTCCGAAACAACAGTCACCTTGGGATGGTCCGTACACAGTCCTAAACAGGCTCAGCGACGTCGAGGTTCGGATCCGTAAGTCATCGAACTCTAAGCCTAAAGTAGTTCATTACGACAGGTTAGCTCTTTACCATGACCATACTACGTAGTGTATATAATTGTAAATATGTAGAGACATTAGGTTACTCGGATGCAGGAGACATGAAAAATGAGCAACGCCTTCGCCGGGAGTCGAACCACGGACTTCTCGGTTACGCGGTGGTGGTGCGTAGTCTCGGTAGTGGTGCAGACCACTAACCACAAAGGCATGCGAAGAAGGCGGGAAAAATACCTTATAAATAGTAATGTGAATAGTATAAGATTAGGATCCTTTTTGCATTTAGCATTTGATAGTATTTGATAGCATTTGATTTGTATTTAATATTTGATAGGATTTGATTTGTAGTTGGTGTTTGATAGTATTTGATTTGCAGAAAGTTACTTATTGCAATTATTGTTTATTTTGTTATTGTAATGTAATGTTTATTATTGCATTGATGCCTTATTCGTAAGTTTGGCTTCCTATCCAGGGATTGTACTGCCCGGGACGTGCAGTGCTTGGGAAGGGGGCAGTGTTACGGATTTCGTATTTATTTAGAAATGTAATTAAAATTGCTTTATTTTCCCTTGCAACGCAGACGATTTTTGAAGAGAAAGCTACGTCGGAAAAGTAAAAATAAAAGAGGACGTGCATTTAATATTTAATAAATAAATATCTCGTAATTGCTGTTGCCATCGACAAAAACCGAGAAAAATCGAAATATTTATAGATTTTACCAGAATATTCCAGTGAATAATTAAAAAAGCTTATAAAAACCGAATTTAAACACCTCAGCTCAGTTGTAGCTGTTTTAAGTGAACAGTTGTTTACCTAATGCTGTTATTGATTGTAGCGAATTCGCTGTGAGATAGAATTAGTTTCTTCATTTTGTAAGATATTGTAGTAATATCTCTAAGGAAATATTTCAGCCTTTTGCTTTATTTCTTGTGAAAAGAATAAGTTTTATTAACTTTTTAACGACATGTGCATTCAATCCATTACGAATCCGTACGCACGCAACAGTATTAAAACCATAATAAAATTCATCTTCTGAACTACCGGAAATGATTGGTTTTTCATTTCATTAAATATTTTTATACCTTCAGAAGAGTCAAATGAGAGATACTTAGCTTCAGTGTCAAAGACGTGTACAGGTTCAACCTATCCGAGAAAGTTTGTATCCATTTATTATCGCATCTAGACTAAATTTTCATTACGTTCGTTAGGAAGTCCCGTAAAAGAGGTAAGTATTTGCGGTGGAGAATTAGCTTTATAATACAGCTAAAAATACAGACTATAGAAAGAAGAAATATATTTAACACAATAAAAACAGAATAGAAATATATTTCATACAGAAATCTATATTTCTGTGTTGAACACATAAGAACCTACACCACTTACTACTCTTAATGCCAACTTTGTTAAAACAGGTAATAAAAAAATGTAGATAACCTCCAAATATCTCTGATTGTTGTTCCTTGAAATGATCTTAAATTTCAAAGAATTCTGGATTTTCTTTCAAATAATATTATTTAATATCTGAGTACGAAGGTGTCCTGATCCAAATGCTCAATATTTTAATATTTGAAGCATTTTTGGTGTTTTTGGTTCTGAATTTATCATAAGTTGATTACGATTGATTTAATTTGATTTAAAATATCTCTAAACAATGCACTAATTTAGACATCTGAGTTTTACTTATTATATTTCTTTTTCCATTACTAATTTGATTAATTTGTTTTTTTTATTAAATATAAATCATAATTTGGAGATTTAGATTTATCAGACTGTAATGTGCTCCTGGGCGGTACTGCCCAATCCCTAACGAACGCAGGAATCCCTTTTCGAATGTTAGCTTAGAATAGCTACGAGGTTACGGTGAGGTGATGGCGAAGAAATCGAAGTCTAAACATTCCGGTGAAAGAGAGGTTGGCGGAGACGTGACGTGAGGTTAGGTTTCGTGCACGTTACCTGACCTTGACTCAAAGCAAAGAGAGGAAATCGGAAGGGAAGTGATGTAGCAAATTGTTAATGTTGGTACTGTCACATCGATGTAACAAACCTACGTATTTCAAATAACAGTAGACGTCCAAAAAGTTAAATTAAACCCTTCAATAAAAAATATCTTTATTACTTATATCTAATACCGAAAATACTGGTATTTTACCTTAGCAATTAATGAAATTTCAAAATAGCGCGAAACACCGATATTCGATGTAGGAGACGGCTCCATTAGGACAGATTACGCAACAGCCGGGCGGCGCCAACAGGAGTGCCTCTCGGGATAGGACTATTTTTATTATTACTTTTTCTTTAACTGTAAAAGAGGCGGAGAAATTGTTATGTAAGAGAGTAGTGTAACGTTTCGCTAGTAATGAGATATCTGTATTAAAAATTTTGATTTAAAGTAATCCCTGCTGTGATTATTTCTTTTGAACCTGCACGTTGTAACCCAGAGAGTTGCAACATAGTATTTCTGGCGTCCGCTACTTTTATTTTCTGCTCAAATATGGATATCAAAGCTTTGAAAGCGAAAAGAAAGTCGCTGCGAACAGCATTCACGGTCTGCTGCAACGCTATTACTCAGAAGATCGAAACTGAAACCTTACAAAGTGACGAAGTCAGTACATTGCTTAAACAAATTCAAGATAAATTCGCACGTTTAGAAACAACTCAAGAAGAAGTTTCGAATTTGCTGCTAAGCGATGATACCCTTCAAGAAGAATATTCCAAAGATTTTTCTGAAGCGGAGGAATACCGAGATAAATTCTGCTCAGTTTGTTCGCTATTGGAAACTGCAGAGAAAACAGATTCCTCTACGGAAGAAACAGCAAGTGAACAAAAAAGGAAATTCAAGCTTCCGAAGCTAGAATTGAGAAAATTTAGCGGAGATCCGAAAGACTTTCTTGCCTTTTGGTCCCAGTTTGAAAAAATTCATAAAGATAATGCTATTGTGGATGAAGATAAATTTCAATATCTGTTACAGTGTGTGGTAGCAGATTCTAAAGCAGCAAGATTGGTAACAAGTTTTCCACCAACTAAAGAAAATTATCCAAAGCTGATTGCGCAACTTAAGGAACGCTTCGGCAGGGATGAACTTTTGGTTCAGATTTATGTACGGGATCTACTTTCAATAGTAATGAAGAATGCTGCTGGTCGAATTAAAGGAGATTTAGCAGAACTTTATGATTTACTTGAGAGCAAACTCATGGCACTCGAAAGTCTGGGTAGAACTAAAGAAAAATTTGCTGAATTTTTAGAGCCACTTGTTGAATCCTGCTTACCAGAGACTGTTCTTCGTGCATGGGAAAGAAGTCGTTCGATGGAAGATAATACGCCACACCAAGATAGTGCGCGTTCCCTGGATAAACTTTTATCCTTTCTTCGCAACGAAGTGCAAAGTGAGGAGATGATTAAGCTCGCTCGTACCGGGCTGGGAGCTTCGCGTTCTGTACATTCGCGTCCACATTCTGATGATCCGGATTGCTCTACAGCTGCTGCTCTGGTAAATGTTCAAGATAATACAGGTAGGAGAAATTTACGTTGTATTTTTTGTGAGAAATCCCATCATTCTGCCGAATGTTTTTCTGCTAGAAAAATGTCTTTGGAGGATAAACGAAAACTTTTGGCTCAAAAGCACGCTTGTTTTCGCTGCCTACGCGTTGGACATAGTTCGCGGGCATGCAGAAGTAAAGTAAAATGTTTAAGTTGTGATAAATTTCACTATACCATTATGTGCTCTACTAAAGAACCTGTAAAGTCAATTGACACTGAAAGTACTGTTATTTCAAGTAATGTGTTGTCTAATCAGTCAACTGTTAACGAAAATGTCTATCTGCAAACGCTTGTTTTGAAAATTGTATTTGAGGGTAAACAGCTTAAAGTTCGTACGATTTTGGACAGTGGTTCACAAAAGTCTTATCTTTCAGACAGAGTCATTACGTTTCTGCAACTGCGTCCCAAATCGAAACAAACCATTATACACGGTTTGTTTGGGGGGAGAGAGACTAGTCCTCATTCCCATTTAGTGTTTGATGTTAATTTAAGAAATCTGGAAAGTACATATGGCCGTAATTTTGAAGTACTTTCTCAGAACAAAATATGTGGATCTGTTCCAAAAGTAGTTGATCACAATACCTTAAAAGAATTAAAAGAAAGAAATATTACCTTGTCTGATTTGCAAGCTACAGAATATGACATTGAATTGCTTTTAGGAGCAGATGCCATAGGGGACA
This sequence comes from Stegodyphus mimosarum, assembly GCA_000611955.2. NCBI lineage: Eukaryota > Metazoa > Arthropoda > Arachnida > Araneae > Eresidae > Stegodyphus > Stegodyphus mimosarum. Next base: position 416,299 of record KK116331.1, read on the forward strand.
TTATTACTGGCAGCTCTCTGAAACTGAACTCGGGTGTAACTGTAGTGGAGACTAAATTCGGATACACTGTGATTGGCAAAGTAAATAACTTAGTCACTATTCCAGCATTGCTAGAAAATAATTTATGCAGCAATGCAGTTTCGTTGCACTGTGCTAATTTTGGTGTAACCGAACTCTGGAAATTAGATGCCATTGGCATAACAGATCCAACAGAAGATGTTAAACGTAAGCTTGCTCACTGTGACACCCTTAAGCAATTCAAAGAGAATTTAAATGTTCTTCCTGATGGACGATATGAATTGCCACTACCTTTTAAATCTGAAATCCTGTTACCTAATAACAAGTCTATGACCTTTAGAAGGCACCACCGAATGTGCCAGCGAATTAAAGAGAAAAACCAGTTAAATGACTATAAGGTAGTTTTTAAGCAATGGGAAGATTTAAAAATAATAGAAAAGGTTCCTGAAACTGAAATTGACAATTTGGGTTATTATTTGCCCCATAGACCTGTCATAAAACTTTCTAGCCAGACAATGAAGGTAAGGCCGGTGTTCGATGCTTCGGCCAGAGAGAAAAATCAGCCGTCTTTAAATGATTGTTTAAACACAGGCCCAAACTTAATTGGACTTATACCTGATATAATTGACAGGTTTAGATTGTATGCAATTGGTTTATCATCGGACATTGAAAAAGCGTTCCTTCAGCTTAGTATTATACCAGAACACAGAGATTTTTTGAGGTTTTTTCTTCCAGGTCTTGAAGAACCTATGATTTACAGACACTGTAGAGTGGTGTTCGGTGTTTGTTCATCTCCGTTCCAACTCTCAGCATCGATAGAGCATCTCTTGGATAATTCACCTGCCGAGTTTGACGATGTGACCCAAAAATTAAAGCATTCGTTTTATGTCGATAATTGCGTCACTGGGGTTCAAGATATCAAACAGCAAGAAAATTTTATAGTTAAGGCGACAGAAGTAATGGCTCGAGGATGTTTTAATCTACGGGGTTGGGAAAGTAATGTTCCGGGTAATTTTATCTCTCGTAGTTCAGGTGTAACTTCGCTTCTTGGAATCTTATGGGATTTGGACAAAGATACATTGAAATGTAATTTTAATTATTCAATGGACAATGAGATAAGTAAACGTAATATTTTGGCTATAGTACATAAAATTTTTGATCCTCAGGGTTTTTTGAGTCCAACCACCTTATTACCAAAATTATTATTACAGGAGGCTTGCACTATGAAATTAAAATAGGACGATCCCTTGCCCGACAATATTCAAAAAACTTTTCAGAAATGGCGGGATGAAATTAAATATCTTGAGAAAATTAGTATTCCACGCTATGTAGAAATAAATGAGACTTCAGAGTTGCATCTGTTCGTTGATGCATGTAAGAGCTCCTATGGTGCATGTGTCTACATTCGAACTGTAACGCCTGTGGGAGTCAACATTCGGTTGATCAGAGCCAAATCCAGGGTAGCACCGTTAAAAACTTTGACAATTCCCCGTTTGGAATTAATGGCTTGTTGTATTGGTGCGAGATTGGTTCACTCAATATACGCCGCCTTGGATTTGCCTGTTTTGAAAATTATTGCATGGAGTGACTCTATGGTAGCACTCTGGTGGATTAAGAACCGTGGTGATTGGTCAGTTTTCGTAGCAAATAGAATAAATGAAATAAATAGTCTGATTCCTTCTCAGTTTTGGCGCCATGTACCAGGTGATTTAAACCCCGCAGATTTACTCTCAAGAGGCAGTTCCCCTCGTTCATTTTCCGATTCTCTTTGGTGGGAAGGCCCGTCCTGGCTCCTGGAACCTCTTCAAAATTGGCCCCCAGACCGCCTGGCTTACGAGACCTCTGAGGTAGAGCGAGAAAAAAGAAAAGTCAGGTTATGCAATCTTAATTCAATTGAAGAGGAAATACCTTGGTATGCTACTAGGTTTTCAAATTATCAATCCATCATTCGACTAGTCTCATGGGTATTGCGGTTTGTAAAAAATGCAAGAAGTAAGCGTGCATTTCGTGAGACTGGAGATTTAACCGTTCATGAAATGGAACAGGCAGAAAAAACTCTCGTAAAAATTGTACAAAGTAGGTATTTTCCCTCCGCGGACTCTGTTCCTAATATGAGTTTCATTTCAGACGGAGAGGGTATAAAAAGGGTGAAAACCCGTATTACAGAGCGATCAGACAACCCTGAATTTATTTGTCCAATTATTTTACCAGGCCAGTGCATTTTCACACAGCGCCTGATCGAATATTATCATTTGCAAAATTGTCACGCTGGTACCCAAATACTCCTCGGAATAATAAGGGAACGATTTTGGATAGTGAGGGGCAGAAGAGCAGTCAGGAAAGTCGTAAAAAATTGTGTAAGATGCCATCGATATAAGGCCAAGTCTCCTGGTTGCGAATCGGTGCCCCTGCCGGGCGATCGTGTCAATGACGCTGCAGTGTTCGAGGTGGTTGGAGTTGATTTGGCAGGACCCTTGTACGTGAAGGGAGGTGAAAAAGTTTGGATTGTTTTGTTTACGTGCGCAATATATAGAGCGATTCATCTGGAATTGACTTCATCACTGTCTACCGACACCTTCTTGATGTCTTTGAGACGATTCGTAGCCAGAAGGGGGAGACCGAGAATAATTTATTCCGACAACGGAACTAATTTTCGAGGAGCGCAAAGAGAACTAAGTAACATCGATTGGGAAAAAATTTTGAGGCAAACGGCTACAGAACGCATAATATGGAAATTTAATCCCCCCACAGCTGCTTGGTGGGGCGGCTGGTGGGAGAGGTTAGTTCGTATGGTAAAGGAACTGTTGAGAAGGACACTCGGTAACGCAGTTCTTACAACCGAGGAGTTGCAAACAGTATTGTGCGACTGTGAGTCAATAATTAACTCTAGACCTCTTACCTATCTGTCCGAAAATTCAGATGATTTAGTCCCACTTTCCCCAGCTATGTTTCTCATCGAGAATCGCAACTCAGGTGTTCCCGATGTTGATTTCTGCGATTCAAAAAATCTTCGAAGGAGGGTTAGACATCGCCAAAAACTATTTAATGATTTAAGACATAGATTTAGGAAGGAATATTTAGGCCTTCTCGTCCAGAATAAAATTCAGAAAGGTCCATCATCAGAGCTGCGGCTGGGTGAAATTGTCCTAATCGGAGATGACGTCAAAAAACGGATGCATTGGCCTTTAGCAAGGGTCGTTCGACTGATTCCCGGAAAAGATGGCAAGGTGAGAACTGTGGAATTGAAAACTCAAGCTGGTGTTCTGCTACGTCCCATTCAGCGGGTCTTTCCTTTGGAAGTGCAATTAACGGACACCCCCACTGATACTTTGCAGAATAATTCTTTTACTAATCCTTTTTCTTCTTTTTCTAGTGATGAACTTTCTGATCATAATGACTCTTTGAATGACTCTACTAATGTTCTACGTAAAGTGTCAAGATTTGGACGTGTCATCAAGGTGCCTAATAAATTGGATCTCTTCAACCAGGTACTGTATGTCTTTGAGTCAGACTGAAGTCGACTCAAAGAGGGGGAGTATGTAGGAGACGGCTCCATTAGGACAGATTACGCAACAGCCGGGCGGCGCCAACAGGAGTGCCTCTCGGGATAGGACTATTTTTATTATTACTTTTTCTTTAACTGTAAAAGAGACGGAGAAATTGTTATGTAAGAGAGTAGTGTAACGTTTCGCTAGTAATGAGATATCTGTATTAAAAATTTTGATTTAAAGTAATCCCTGCTGTGATTATTTCTTTTGAACCTGCACGTTGTAACCCAGAGAGTTGCAACATTCGATATACCGATGTACCGGTATTGCATTTACTAGAGGAATAGTATTTAATAAATGAATAAGATGTTAATTGAGTACGCTGAATGAAATGAAAATTAAAATTATTTGAAAATTCTAAATTAAAAATAAACGTCTAAATCACGAAAATATCTAAACAAAAACTGTAGATAGATTTAGACTAACAAGCTTCTAAAGCGTGGCATAACAATGATTAAAACCAATAGTTTCTTTCCGTCCCAGGTGAAGGGGGAATTTTTGGGCATGTTTATTAAAATACTTTACGTGAAGATATGCATCTACAAAAAATAAATAAATGAGTGAATAAATAAAAAAGGAATCGAAAAATTTTGAGCTGAGCCTTGAACTAAATAAAATATCATTGATAAAAAATACTTCTTTTCCCGTTAACATGAAGTTTGAAGCGTTGTCAACTTGCCGAAATATGTTTTTTTCATTTTCACGCTAATACTGAACCGAAATTATTTTGCGTTATATGTGTAGCTTCTTGGAAATATTCAATTTTTTTTCCTATGCTCTCTTTGCTTTTCGTCGCAAGAATAAAAGTGTTTTCAACATCTAAACTAAAACCCCGTTTTAGGACTATGCTTCAAAAAAACATAATGTTGATGCAAAATTAAGCTGCAGAGCGACACAAAAAAAGAAAAAGAAAAGCGAAAACGGAGGTCTTTTAACATCGTAATATGTTACGAATATTTTGGCTTGGTTTTCTGGTTTGAAACTTATTGGAATAATTACTCAGGAACCACAATAATTAAGAAAAATCAAGCTTTGGTTCTTAGACATAAAGTACATTTTTCTTAAAATTAATTCTCCTGCCTATAATTTTAAAGATGTTTTTCCTAATATTTTTTTAATTTGTGACAGTAAATGATTTCAGACAAGATTTTATTTCCCCCCCCCTTCCAATGATCATCGAATTCGAAAACTTTGACAAAATTTGATCAAAGTGTTTTAAACAATATATTGTTAAGAAATTCAAAGAAAAATAGGACAAATAGGAAGGTAGCACATGAACAAAAAAAACCTAGTTAAATTACCCTGTATCACAGTCATTTTGTAATTTGACAAATGACATTTAGAGAATGTTCTCAGTCTTGAAAAAATCACCTTCTCAAAGAGTGAATAACTTACACATTAATCTAACTCAGTGGTAGTGCAAAGATAACACTGCTGTTCAAAATGACTTCAAAAATCATTTCAAACTAATTTTACTTCTATCAGATACTACAAAAATAAAGTCATTAAAGATAAATTTCAAAATTCAGTGCCGAAAATTAAACTTTACCTTAAACAATCTCGTATTGTTTTTTTTTCACGAAGCGTAGCATTTTATAAAGCCTGTTTGTTGAATTTCTAAGCTTCATCTCAGAGTTTCCTCATGTTTGAACCAGTCACTATGGTACTGAGGCTTTAAGAAATATATAACGTAATTATAACCTGCATTTAAAAAAAAAGAACTCTTAGAGTAGTATGGAAAGAAATTAATGTTAGACGTGATTGTAATGCATAAAAATAGAATACATTTAAAGTTGACGTTTCTAATTCATGTCTAGAATATACATTTATTATTTACGAATAAAAGAATTATATGCATCATTATACCAATATATATATTAAAATTGAAAAGAGAAGTATGAATACAAAACATTGACTTAATATGTACTTGTACATATGATTAGTATAAAAATTAAATATGGATGCAAAAGATTGACTTAAAATATCATCAGACGTTTAAAATGAAAACAATGCTCTAATACATAAATCGATGCAATAATTCTGTTACTCGAAGAGCATATTTTTCCCAGGTAAAAGTCATTTTACATTTTGATTTTAATCTTTTGATAATAAGTACTTTCTTTCCTGAGATAAATAGTGCAAAATGCAAAAAATATAGCACAATTGGCTACAACGGTTGCTAAGCCAAATATTTCTTTTTTAGTGCTATAGTAGCATATCTGTCCTTTAATTTAAGATAGATTTGCATCCCTCCCGATTCTTTCAATTGCTTACTTAAGCTAAGTGATTAATAAGAGTTTTACATAACATGCGAATATAGCAACGCACTATAATGTGAAACCCTACACTCTCCATTAAAAGGAATCCTGTAACATAATTCGTTTACAGAGTAAGATTATACACTGAGAGGCAATAATTTTTAGGATGTGTGCAATTGCATTTCAAAAAAAAAAAAAAAAAAAAAAAAAAATTTTCTTATAAAAGCATCACTTCTTTACTGAAGATTCGCCTAAATCACGTACGTGATTGCGGTCAAATTCGATAAAGTCTAGCTGGTTACAGACAGTATTGCGAAAAGTGGCTACCGTCTGGGCTATTAGTGAGGAAGCACCTAGCGGGATTCCATCGCAATCTCATTGCAAGTAAATCAGTGGTGTGTAAGATTTATATATATTCCTATTCCTATATTTTTTCTTTGTTCTACTACACATTTCGAACCTTAAATATGCTTGCACCGCAAAGCATATGATTCTTACGTGCGATAAATTTGCAGTTCAACTACATACAGGATACTGAGCTTTAAAATAAAAGTGATTGTTCACATTAAAGCAGAACATGGCTTAACAGATCTAATATATGAAAATCAGTACATTTTAGCATGTTATATTTCGAGAAACCATTTAAAGTAGCAGTGCAGAAAGAAAGAAAATCCAGATTTAAACTAATTTTAAAATAATGTACTCCTAAGTTTAAAATGAAACAAAATTCAATTTAAACTTGCATTAGTTTTGCAAAAGAGGTCTTTATATTTCCACGGAATCTGATGCAGTTCTATACTTCCTCCTCCCCCAAGAACAAAATTTTCATATTTGAGTAAAATTACTTCAAATACTATACTTGCCTCAGCAGTACATACACTAAAGTCAATAATATTTCATATATTGATATAAACCATAAGCAACCCTTTTAATGAATAAATATTCCGAAACGGTATTATCATATTGTATTATCCGAAAAAATCAATCAGCTGTTAACATCTCTGAAGAAAAAACTTTCCCAAATTATCCTTTTCTTCCAATTTAGTTAAAATAAGTTCTGATTTCAATTGTTCCTACTTGCGCAGACTCCCAAATTTTTTTAAACATAAAATTGATTTTCGTCTCCTTATTACTAATTTAGGAGTTGTTTCATATGAGTAAAGTAAAAATTAAATTATAATTTCGTAGTTTAAACTACTTTTCCAATTAGCTTTAGGTAACGAGGAGCTATGTGAAGCTGCTATGTCAGGTCGGAGGTTTATCGTCGAGGAACCAACTTATATATATATAACTGAACTAACTAAAATTTCATCATTGCGACTTATGTTTTACAGAAATTAAAAACGTAGCTCTTTCCGAGGCAAGTATAGAAGTTTAATAAAATTTTAAAATATTATTTCAATGTGGGTTAGATATAAGCACCTGGAATCTTCTGTGACTATCAGATAATAACTAAAATTCAGAAATGGCTGTTTGCGACCTAAAGACTTAGTTGAAACCTACTTTATTAAGAAAAGTTTGGCAGAAACAAAATCACAGCAAACATTTACTTCAGTGCAAGTTATATCCCACAGCGCACTAGTAGCAATTAATGTACCCTGTTTGCATTTGAATTCTTCCCTGACTACTGATCTCTTTTACGGCTTAGATAAATAATAAGATTGACTGAAAAATAATGCAGGGTTTTGGCTTGACAGAAGTCAGGCGCATGCATCGAAGAATGCTTAACTGATTCTTCAATCCATAGTTGTACAAATTATCATCATTTTGATACTCTGCCTTTTCATTCCCTACTCCACTGAATTAATATTTCATTCATGCTATTTATAGGTAAATGCTGTGATATGATAAGGTGCATATTTTCCATCTCATGCTTCATGAATTTCGTCTGCATGGAAATGCTGAAGAAACTAATTTCGAGATTTTTTAGTATACGCAGATGTTATCAGTAAGTGTCAATATAAAGGGGATTAAAGAAATTCTAAAGCAGCAATTGTTAGTTTTTAGATCGAAGCTAGAATCTGGAAACGAAAGGAACTGGAAAATGATGAACTCTAGACACTAATAGAGTCAAAGCTCTTTATCATCAATAAAGAAATAACTGACAAGCAGTATTGTTCACGGTGAACAGCAATAGAACTTTTGAAATGAGCAGGAACGTTTACCTTGTGTTCGTGTTTTTGTTGCACATGAGCACACAACTGAAAATTTTCAGCAAGGAGTATTGATCTTCTCTCTTCTGTTCACAAAAGTGAAACCTGAGAAAAGGTTTCTTTGTGTTAACACTACTTGAAAAACACAATAGTTGAGTGCAAAAGTGAAACCAGGCTTTTTACAACTAAAGCCCATATTACATCCAAATTATATTCTATTCTCCATGTATGTGGTTTATCTGCATGTGTTACATGAAAGGCTTAGTTTGTTTTGAACTGTCATAAACCATTAATGGAAATATCTATTTTCGTCTTAAATAATCTGAAATGGTTTACTAGCTTAAGTCCCTGCACCGTTTCTTGCCTGCGAGGACTTCCACATCAAAGTTAAGGATGAAGAAATGAATATTTTCTAACAGTGTCTAAAGAATTCTTCATCATAAACTTAAACGTTGACTGAAAAATGGGCAGAATTAATGCATAGTGACAGGTATTGTTTTAATAATAAAATTTTAAGCAATATAATTTTACTTATTTAGCGATGTTTATCTTGATCCTATATCATTTTTTGATCAACATGATACATTTACAGCGGAAACTCGAATCACAAACGCTTCATTTCATGAACGCCTTATCTGAGCTATAAACGCCTCAGATGACAAGTGGTCTCTTGAGTTACTAAGACTCAGGTCGAGGGCATATTTTGAAGTAACCTATGCCACATAATTTACACTGAAGTATTTTTGAAAACAACTTTTTAACATTTTTCTTTGCTGAATTCTCATTAACGAAGCTTAGCGGCCACTGACTTGCAGGACTATGAATTCGGCCTGAGGGATAATATGCAGATATTGTGTTGTAGGCAGAGGTATTCAGCTTTGAGACTTTGGGAATTTGGGATATTTTTGCTATCTATAATAGTGTGTCTTTGTCAAACTATAAGGAAGTTAACAATTAAGACGTGAAGCTGTTACGAGAGGGCTATAAAAATGTTTTCTTTAATAAGAAAAATGTTCAAAAATTTTAAAAGCAGCAAAAACAAGAAATTCTGAAAAAAGTGTCTTCGAAAGAAGAAGAAGAAACAAATGTCTTAATTCTCTAATCCGCAAAGTTTATGCATAATATGGTAGGTATAACGTTTTACGCCGTGCTATCATTCTGATAAAGAAGTAGGAAGCTACAATATATGTATTTTCAGTAAAAATGCCTTGTCTCTCTTTAGAAATATTTTAAAAAGTAGATAACAACAAATCACCTCAAATTTTGAGTGAAATAAAGGCCCAGTCAGTCTCAAGTAGAGTAGAGTAGCGCTTAAAGACAAAGAAAGTTTAAAAGGAGGTGTCGTCTAAAGGCGGTTAGTTACCTCATGTTCTTATGGAGGGAAATTTTGCACTCTAACATCTTCCTCATCATTTACCGTGTATGCGGTCCACTCTTCTTCAGAGAGGTACAATAAAATTAGACTAAATTTTCGAATTTTTTATCTGTTTAATATTTGCTTAACTTTTTTGCTGCATATTTAATGATTTTCATTGGTTTGAGCTTATGAATATGTGCACAAAGTTCTATTGTAAAGCTTAAATAAACAATCATATGTGGTTCAGCAACGAATTAATCATTTTTACATTAATTCTTACTCGAAAAATTGTTTCTGTTATACTTTTTTTAACGTTAAACCTGTAATTTTTATTGAAGAAGCAACAAATTATTCCACATAGTATTACGAGAACCACGATACTCATGTATCGAAGCTGAAGATTTAGATTGTCTTCCTACATCTCATAAGCCGGCCTTTTTTATTTTCGAAAGCAATTAACCGTTAAACAGAAAGATTAGCAAACGAATATAGTTTCAATTTCTCACCGTTGTTTATGTGAAGTGCTTTGAGATCACATTATTTAAAAAACACGTTATTTCCATTTTGGACTCATTATAAAGGCAGAAGACAATGATGTTTGAAGAATTCATACCTACATCACATTCTCTCAAAATGCGTAGAACTTATCTATAAAATTAATGTCAATTTAAAATTTAATTTGCCTAATTTTTTAAGATGAAAGGGATATGCTTATTTTATTTCTATGACCTTATAGAATTCAAATTTCTTTTAAGATTTTATGTGATACTGATTAAAATAATCGTAATTCTTTATTTCTCATTCTAAAGCATATTTTATGTCTTTCTGAAATCTGAACTAAAAATAATTGTGACATTATAAAATCTGCAAAATCTGATGAACTAGAATAAATATGCCTGTCAAGAATGCGCTAACAACCTTAAAAGTATAATAGAAATTTCTAAAGTTTCATTTATTAAATACTTACGCAAAGTTATTCTCTTAATCGTTCTCAGAATTCTTGCATTAAGCAAGTGGGGATATTTCTTACGTCGCGGCTTTTATGTAACAACAAATCGTTATTACCTTAAAATAAACGTGTCAGGATTATGCGTTGTCTCAATTACTCAGATCCCTCGTCGCCACAACAACTCCAGATTAATTGATGGAGTGTGCCTCATAAAATGTTTTAAGATATTTAGTGACATCCCTTGTACGCTATTCCCTGTGCTTTATGATTTCAGTAACTATCGAAGTATAAAACTTTATTAGAAGAAGCACTGACTTGTGTTTGTCTTTTGATAATAATAAGTAAATGCATCGCAATATATTTTCATATGCAAACTGTTGATTTATATCTTTAATGAAACGAGACAATATAATTAAGGGCAATGTTAAGGCTTTTAAATGTTTCTTATAGTTAGAACATGTCATTAATTTTAAAAGTTTTATAATGTAACTCTTTTTTAAAAACATGTAAAAAATACTATTAGTAATAATAATAACATAATTCCATTTTCAATTGACCTATTTCCTCGGCTATTCAAAATCTCTTTAAGTTTAAAAATCTAATAATTTAACCTATTGAGATGTTGAGCCAAGTGAGATAAGAAGGTAAGTAATTCGAATGGTAATTGGTAACCAGAAAAGCTTCTCAAATTTTAAAAAGGCATCTTGAGTCACATTGTACTAATAATGGATAAAATTTTAGAGAAAAATAACTGAAGAAGGTCAGAGTAAAAGTTATCACAGAGAAGCATGAAATTTTCTCTGATTGCAATTTCTTTGAAAATTAAGGAAATCTTATCAAAGCAGTGCTGTAACGGTGAACGCAAGAGAAGTTAGAATAAGTAAGAGACCCTGGTAAGTAAGAGACCATAATACAAACCCTGGAAGTGGAAAAGCTCCAGGGCCAGATGAAATCAATAGTGCAGTCATAACGCATCGGACTTTTTCAGACGTACTACTTGCCTTCCTCAGGGCATGCTGGAAAACATGACACTTTCCTCAAGCTACGAAAACTGCAGAAGTAGCCTTATTCCTTAAACATGGTAAAGCTTCACACACCCCAGTTTCTATCGAGCAGGAAACTTAAAGGTGCATTCTTTAAATGAACTTATAGACATCAGCCAACGGAGAGCAGATTTGTGTTCAGTAGTTAATCTCTGGACACATAGAGTGCTTTCGATACGTGGTGATCAAAAGTTTTGTAACAATTTCCCGCTCTGACACGATCACTGATTTAATGCAAAATTACCTTCAGGACAGGTAGGTACAGATGACATTAAGTGGTACTAGAGTGAGCAAAAAATTCATATGCGTATGTCTGCGGGGGTCATGCTTGCGATCCATACACTGGAATCTTATAGTTAACACAGTATCCAAATGCATGAAGTAGTAGTTTGGAGCACCAAACTCATAGCCTTTTTAAAATTTTCCGAAGGTAAATTATCTTCTGATTTAATAACATGTTCGCCTGCATTTTAATTTCTCCATGATTAACTATTTTATCAACCGTTTGCCAACCTTTGCCTGATCTTAAGGCAAATTATCAGATGAAAAAACAACTGCTCAGATTGACTTTATTCCTTTAGAGTAGGGAATTGTAGCTTTAATAATGCCATTTGCTTGCCGTTATTAATGCATTTTGTAAAGCAAATTAGGTTTTTTGAAGCTAGCCGTTTACATCACTAGAGTACGCACTTGGAAATTGCGATTATTCCTTACAACTTCCGCTTTGTTGCCTGTAAGTAGCAGATGATTTTGAGATATATACAATTTCAATTTTTAATAATTCTTAATTACCTGCAAATGGTTTAGATTCTGTCATTTAATGCTCATTAATTTTTCAAGGGACACGCGATGCCAGGTTCGGCGATTCTTTCTACCAGCTTTAGTTCACATTGCTAACTTTACGCAGCTAACACTTCTCTATCCATTAAGCAGACACATAAAGGCAGTTAAAGAATTTAAGCTGCAAATTACTCAGATTTTTATGTATCTTTAACTACACTGCCTTGTTTTCCTTTATATTTAATAAATCTGCATACTTCTGAAGTCTGAAAAAACATCACAGGGAAGATGAACAAAAAACAAGCATTTGAGCTGTTAATAGAAACTTTAAGGAATAGTTTAGCCCGCTGCGTTTCTGTTTTGCTGTTTTCACATTTCTTGAAATAATTTTTCATTCTTTACTTTTTACGTCATGCTGCTGGAAAAAATGTATGGTTTATTCATTTAATTATACACATGTTTATTGGTTCATTTGCTTTGCTATATTCTAAACTCTGGATTTTATCAAAAATTGCTTAACCAAAAATTATGACTATGTAAATTTATTTTTATACTTTTATTTTTTCAATTTTGTTTTGACATTTTTTAAATCTACATTTTTTTTGTAACATGCTCGGAGATTTATCTGCACTGCGAGTTAAATTTATTTTTGTCTCTTGCTTTAGGTATTACTATGATTTAATACTTTATTACATTTCCTTGTTTTTTTCGAGCACTTATTTCATAAATTTGACTGTTTTAATTAATACAGTTTTTTTACATTTAAATTTAAGTATATTTCAATTCTATCTATCATACAATTTTTTTAACATTTTTATAAATGATATTTCTACATTTCTTTTCGATGGAAATTATTTCAGCATGATACTGTGTTCCATTCCATTTTTATTTCCTTTTGCCGCTTTGCGTAGGATTGATACAGCTGACATTCTTGCAAATGACCGTAAAGTCCATTTATTTTACTGATGAGATACTTCGTTATTAAAGTAGCATTTAATATGTACTTATTTATTAATAGCTTTCTAGATCATCGAAACTGCTTTGAAAATCTATTATCGAAATATCTAAGTAAGCTTGAATTTAAAAGAAAAAAAATCGCTAAATATTTGTAAGCAGTGAACCTATCGCTCTCCAGTTTTGGCTAAAGAGTTGTCCTTGTAGTACAATACAGAAATAAATAAGCATTCTCTGTAAAAAATTGCTGCCACTTCAAAGGAAAAAAAAGTATCTTCTACAGCAGTGCATTCTCAAACTAAAATACTCTTAGGAGTTCCCAAGTGACATTCGGTGTGCATAAGTAGCTCCTTAGGAAAAATTAGCGAAATGACATTAAATCTGCAGGAGAGGGCTTTTTCATGTGTAATGCATCTATATTAGGTTAATTCTGCAGCACGAAGATTTTAATTACACAGTGAGATATCAGAAATCTCTTAAGACATATAAATCCTCCTCCTCACTGAGAATCTTTGAGGACTTAAATCTTTTTGTTACAGAATTAAGATCAAAGAAATTTGTCGTGATTAGTAGCAGATAAAAACTAGTATGCGACGCTTAAATTTCATCATTCGCCATGCTGTTAATAAAAAAAAATTGGATAGAGCATAGGCAGACAGATCTATCGGCTTTGCTAAAATTGCACAGTTCAGTTCTGTATGAAATGTTAGCTAAGAAAAAGTAAAATTTTGTGTATTTTTGGGGAGGACCTTCATTTTTAAACGATATCTTGAAGAATATTTTTAAAGATGTCTATAAATATTTTGCATTAAAATCTACCGTTTTCGTTTTAAATTGATTGTAAAAATTGGCAGTAAGATATAATGTTAGGGCTTTTGCTAAACGGATTCTTTATACAAGTTCGGCGCATTTAAATTATTTTTATAAAAAATGTTTCTTATTAGATTTGAAATTTATCAGCGATTTGCCATATAATTATAAAAATTGTAAGGTATATATTAATTTTATATCAATTATTTTAATTGCAGAGCCTTTTCTATCAATTATTGTTTCCACTTACAACCCCCTACCAGAATGAGGTTTTAGAATCGCGTTGAAGACGAATGAGTTAGAAGAAGTATTTAAGGAAAGTTCTAATGACTTTAACAAGACAAGGAATCCATAGCAGCGCGTGTTTGCCTTCGGGTTCAGTCTCTCTTGAAGCTGTTACGCTCTGCAGCATATTACGTGCCTTTTGATAGGCGTCAGCTAGTTTAAATTTAGGGCCAACTGCGTTAGATACTTGTTTTTAGCTTTGACTAAATCTCCTTTAGTTAGTTATAATTTAATTCCTTATTTCTTATTCCCAGATAAAGCCCGAATGCAGGCTTTGTTGTAAGCCGGAGAAAGGGGCCAACTCTTATTTTTATTTTGAGTGAAATAAAGGTATTTTAACCCTTCGCAAGTCTACGTTTTAGTTGTTTGAATTCAGCGAAAAGTCGCTAAATAGTTCCCTAGGTTCCTTGATGTTCATCTTAGACAAAAAGAGTGAGGAACCCTACAAAATATACACTCACTTCCAAAAGTCAAGCACGAAGATGTAAAATTCAAAAAAATCAACAAATACTGCTCTGATTGACACAAAATTCGGCAGGAAAGTAGCATATATATATTTATGCATAAAACAAAATCAATCATTATATACAGAAATGAAAACAATATTAAATTTTTGTAAGTGATCAGATAAAGACATACTGGGGACTTGAACAGAATTATGTATAAAGTGAAAATAAACAGCATAAAATGAAAAAAAGGACATTAATAGGGTATGTGATCTCCCCTCATCTGTATACAAAGTTTACACCTTGTGACCATGCTTTCAATTAGGTGGTCAACCACCGCAGAATTAAGCAATCGCCATTCTTCTTGTAGAGCAGTTTCAGCTCAACAAGAGTGGCTGGAGGTGGGAAACGTGAAGATTTTCAATAGGATTAAGGTCGGGCGAATATGCTGGCCACGCCATACGCTCAATCCCTTCACTCTCCAGGTAGTCATCGACGATGCCAGCTCTATGGGGACGTGCGTTATTCTCCATTAAAACAAAATTAGGGCCAACTGCTGCAGCGTACAATCTCACAATCGATTCTAGGACTTCATCTCGATACCGGACAGCCGTCAAAGAACCCCGTTTAAAGATGTGCAGGTCGGTGCGGTATCCTAATGAAATCCCTGCCCACGCCATAATGCTTCCGCCTGAGAATGCGTGATGTTCAGTGATGTTTTGGGACTGATTGCGCGTTCGTTGTTCACGCCATATCCTTTTACGCTTGTCATCTGGCTCCAGAGCAAATCTTGACTCATCAGTAACCATGACATTGCCCCAGTCAGACACATTCCAATTGACATGTTTCCGGCACCACTGTAATCGTGCCCCTTGATTGGACGGATAGAGGAATACAAACTCGAGGTACCCGGGCGAACACTCCACTCATATGTAATCTTCGGCGTACAGTAGTTGCAGATATCGCCTTACCAATGGACGCTGTAACCATAGATGTCACACGTGTGGAGATCGCTCTGCGATTCCGCTTGGCTGCAGTAGCAATATATCGATCTTCCGCGGGTGTTGTAACCCTTGGGCGACCGGCTACGGGCCTTCGTACAACTGTGTGTGTGGTTTGGAATTGTTTCCATAAACGTGAAATTACAGAATGATGAACGCCGAAGAAAAGAGCAACATCTGTGATCGACTGTCCTGCTTCAATGCGCCCCACAGCACACCAGCGCTCAGAATCTTCCATTCGTCTTCTGGAAGTCATAGAAACACGTATGTCTTGCAAAAAAATTGTATGAAATATTTTAAACACCTTCTATCAGCACTTACAATCAACTTCTGTAACCCTTCATAAAGCTGGCTTCTTATAAGACTGCCTTTTTTGAAAATTGTTTGGCATGAAAGCGAGATTGGCTTTACCTAACATATTTGCATAGTTCCATCTACCTCTACAGCGAATTGCATCCTCTTCAATTCTGATTCGCTTCCGGAAATCAGTATTTTCCTCTCCGTGCCTAACTTTTGAAAGTGAGTGTATTTTACAATCTATTTTTTGATTTGTTTTTATCATTGGTGTATATTAAGGCCCGTCTACACAGGGAGCCGTATCTCTGAAAAATCATCTATCACCGACTTCTCCGTCTGCACCAGTGGGTCTTTGCATATTGCCGACGTTTCACAATACTTGTCTGCAGCGCGTGCGCCAGGAATCGTGATCATTGACTATGAAGAATGCAATTAATGCAATATGAAGAATTATATGAAGACAGCCAATGAAATTACGTATCCAAATGACAATGGTGCTTACTGAATTAGGGTTTTATTTACTAAATAATATGCAGCGAATTGTTTGGTGTTTTTAATTACTTTAACTAACTTAATTTATGATGCGACATATGTATATTGGATCATATTTTCCAATATGTTTCTTTACGACTGATACATAATTGAATAATTAATTTTCACTTTACTACAAGTGATTTGCTATTGTAAGCTACAGGCTAGTGCATTTTTAACTTATTTGTTAGCACTAACTAAATATGCTATAATATTTTTCTCATTAAGAGGATTCTCACAGTAGTTCACATTTGTTTTCGGACACTTGCATTTTTTTCAGATTTATTTGCAAATAAAACACCTGTTATTAAATGCTAGCGAAAGGACATAGTTATTCTTTTATGTATACTATTGATCATCTTTTTCAAAACCTGCTTGTTTTCGAAACAATTATTCGAAACGTTTTGTAAAACAAAAGTTTTATGAATGAACTTATATAATATTCGGACACTTTGAACAAGCAGTTTATATTTAATAGAAACAGGACATCTAATACATAATGATACATCTAATACTTTTCATTATATAATTCGTTATATTCTTTAGCTAAAATTACACTTTTCATGCGCTTTGGCATGAAGTTAACCAAGGTTTTAGAGTGAGAATGCTACATTTTGTTTCATTCTTCCTTAAGAATTGCTCTGAAGAGAGCTTACGAAGAAATGATGTGTTTATTAATACTTTTTCCTACTCCATAAATATTCAATAGGATTTAAGTTCGATAAAAATAGAGGAAGTCTGATAACTTCGGAACAGTTGTATACTAACCACGAACGAACATTTAAGGCTGTATTCTTGGGATAGTTATTCTGATAAAGCTTGAATGTGTTTTGCATTACAGTTTGTCTTGTAGAGGCTTTCAGGTTTTCACTAAGAATATTTTTATATTCATACTGATTAATATTATTTTCTATTAATAGTAAATTTCCCATTCCAGACGTAGCGAAACATGATGACTAAACCATTATGCCTTTCCCCTCGTACATAAGAGTAAGCAACAGGTTTTACGTAATCAGTTCTTCAATTGGCTTTCGCCTCAGAACAGTTCATCCATGGGAACCGAATATAGTATTAATTTTTTGCAAGCCATTCATCGAAATGCGCTGCAAGTTTTAAAGCACTGATTTTTGGGTTTAGGGTGATTCTTCATAGGATAAATCTCAGACTCCTTTGTGTTAGCGTTTGATGTGGTCTAGAGGTCAATACGTTTTTAAAAATTCCCATTGTTTAATACATTTCACTAAATAAATGTTTTTGGAATTCAAATTTTGAATCATAGCGGAAAATTTTAATTTTTGATCGAAGCTTTAGAAGGCCGATTTAAAACTTTGCCACTGGATAACCACCTTATTTCGGAATGTAACAAAAGCGTTTTATGTTAACTTCCCATCTTTTTTCATAAAATCATAAATTCTATATATATTCTTGAATTTAAAGCTCGGTTTTTACTGAAATTAAAAATTTTTACATCTTGATTCAAAATGATTTTCAGGATTTCGGGGATTGTTTTGGTTACTAAAGCTTCACAATGAATGAAGCAGTGAGTAAATTAGTTTCCGGTGCGACTTTATTTGAGAAATAACATCGGAATATTTTCCTGTTAAAGCCCGAGCTCCGTCACTGCGTACGGTAATGCACTTGTTCCAAGGAATATCATTCTCAGACATAAAATTGCCAATATTTTTGAAACTTTTCTTTGCAGTTGCTCTATCACTGAGAGATTCACAAAATAAATACTCTTTGGCAATTCATTTATCTTCCTCGAAACGTATGTAAACTAATAATTGAACAAAATTCGTTATATCAGCATTCATCCAATTGCAATGTGATAAATATAATAAATTATGCAATGGATACATCTAATAATTAATTAAAGCTATCTCTATTAAATTTAATCTCAAAGAAAATATATTACAGAATAGGAAATCGTAGAATCAACTTGCTGCTGTACTTGGGTAAAAGCTCAACTTCTACTTGCATGACAATGAAGAAGGACAGAAATATTAGAATAATGATCAGCACAGATTGTGCCTATTATGTATATGAGATTTAGAAAGAAATATTAGATTCTGAAACTTTGAAGCTGGGAAATTTATTACTTAACAAACAATGCCCCTATTTTTGAGCATTTGACTTTGCACGAGCGGAGTAGTAATCTATCTCAGAACGAATTCAGTTCTAGCTGTTACAAAATTCTAGTTTGGAGGATTAAACGAAGATCTTAATTCATTATCTTTATGATTTTTTTAGTCTAAAAAAGGCGTCAGGAATTTAACAGCTGCAACTCAAGCTTGGTTAGATATTTCTAGGTTATTAGAAGTGTTGTTCATTTATACTTAAATTATGGTATTTTCTTTTTTCATGGTGATTTTAATCCTCTCTCATGCAGCTACTTTTGACGATTTTTTCTTCTTCAGAGGATAATAAATACTAAATCAAATTAATCCTTTTATTTTTTTACCTCAAGAAAAAAATCAATCAAGCAAAATACAAAATGTTAAAAGTAAAACAGGGGAAACAAACGGCTTTAGTCAAACAAAAAATAAAGTAATAATAATAATAACAATAATAAAAACTAAAATTTGTGCAACTTAATATGAGTTTATTTGCAAAAAGGCATCCCTGTACAGACGTTTGCATTAACTGAAAGCTTTTTCATAAATTCTTCAAAGTAAATTGAATCAGCAAATTCTTACTTCTTTCTCTTTTTCACATTTATTATTTCTTATTTCCTTTTTAAATCTTAGAGTTTACGATGAATTCTGTTTAAATAATTCAGAGCATGGTAGATGGCTATGGAATCGCATTAGCTTGACATGCACGTTTTTAATGAAGAAATGAGCTTCGAAATATGCACTTGGTAAAGACATTTTTAAATTCTAGCAACTTGTGACTACTTCTCTTTCATAGACATGGCAGTTTATGTTTACATTTCTTAATATTTCGCTCTATTTTAATAGAATATTTTAATTCAGTTTTAGAAATGCAATCTTAAAATGAAGTTCTGTGATTCTACCCTACCGAAAGGTTCCTCAAATGCACATACATCGTAATTAAAATGATTTTAAGTCTTTTTTATGCTACAGAGTAAAATCCTGCTGCAAAACTAAAAGGATGTCACTCAAAATCTTAGTTTACTTTGTCAAGCTATTCTTTTATAAAAAATTAAAACTTTCCAGCGGAAAATAATAAAATATTACTGTCACGCATGACCACATATGGCAAGTGTGGAGTGAATACTCGGGATACATAGCAACTCTTGAATGTTCAGATGCTCCTGCTTTCCATGAAAGCTACGTGTTGAGAAATAAAAATGAGATTGAAAACTAGACAACCATAACTGCGGGGCGTTAAATTCATAATATATTATTCATTCATTAGTATTCTTTTGAAACAATAACAACAGCAGCAACAGAATAATACAACAACAACAATAGTAATAATAATAAATAATAATCTGCACTGTTATAGTTAAAATCCCTTCTGATGTAATAAATAAAAATAAAGGAAGCAATTCGTTGTTTAAATTTTATCTTCTTATTTAAACGAATGCATAAACAGGAGAGAAAGATAAGCTTCAATTAAGAATAATTTCATACGAGAAATGGAAGAGTGAAATTAAAGGTTATGGATCTTCCAGCTGAGTAATCCCCTAAAAAGGTTTATTCAGCCAGCGGATACATAGTGCATAATGTAAAATTACGTAATGCATTTATAATAAAATTAATTCACGTAACTCAGGAATAAGGAAAAATGTTATTTATTACAATGCCCATTATTTAATTGAAGTTTACATGAATATACTGCTATTACTGAGCTAAAATTTCTAAGTTGATTAGTAGATATTTAAATTAAAATTTCCTTTTGCCACCTATATTTATTTACTGACCAGTAGTTTGCATTGAAGCAATAGAATTTTGATTGTGCGTTTTATAATTAATACTTTAAGTGATTAGTAGTAAAACTGGATGTTTTATTTTTTGTATTAAAGTGTTTCTAAGACCTTTTACAAAATAGCTGGACGAATAGGAAATGAAGGATTTCAGCTCTTATTTAGAAAAAATTTTAATTTCTACAAGAAGGAAAGGCTGATTTCCCTATTTCAAGGAGAATTTAACAAACGAACTCTGAATTAGAACCAGTAGACAGCTCTTATATTTTTCTCTTCTTGTGAGATATAGCAATCTCGTAGTAATTCTTATTTTGAGGGAGAAATGAAAGAAAGTATAACAAAAGCGTATATATATCGGAAGTGGAAATGTTCATCATTACACGTGATGAGAAGTTAATATTTGCTGTTGAAGCACTTATAGGAAATTAGTGTTCTTTGGTGTCATTATCTCCTCCCCTTTTTCTTCTGTAACTATCAGCATGTTTGCACTGTCGCTGTGTTAAAGAAATTGTGGGGTTTTACTTATTTAATTCTAAAGTTCTAACTTAGAACCCCACGAACACTGACAAGCTAATAATCGCTTAAGTGTTTGAACAGAACACGTAAAACTTAAAGAGGGTTTACAGTATATTTATAATGAGTTCCTGCTTGGAACTTTACACAAAGCCTCCACTCGGGCTTGAACTTAAAATAATAATAATTTAAACTAAATTAGCTTACCTAAGCTATTTGAAAGATATAGCCGAAGCTATCAGAATCTAACTAGTTGGTCCCTAAGTATTAATTAAATCGGCGAAGCCAAGCAAGGGCCTAAGGTATGGCTGAGCTTAGCAATAGCTAAGAGAGACATAGCCAAGAGGCAAACGCGCGCTAGTCAGGGAATCAGACTCTCTCTCTCGAAGTCGGTGAAGTCACGACTTAAATAGTACTTTTTCTCATTTGCATTAACTGCGTAGTTTCTGAAACCTTCTGGCAGGAAATAGTAAGCTGAAATTAGAATAAGATAGGAAATATACAACACTTAAAATAGCTGCTAATAAACTTAGGATAAACCTTACAAAATGAATATTTACTTTCGTTATCGGAGTAGTGTAAATTGTTTAGTTTGTATTTTAAACTTACTGTTATTAAATTTAAATATAGAAACTCTAAAAGTTTAAATGTTTTGAAGGTTTCTTATACTATTTTACAGTATCTCTGTAGAAGTTTTGTATTTAAATCAGTTTCAATATTCACAATACCTCATGCGTTTTCCCTGTTTGTTTAACCAACAATGATTTAATTTTCAGTCTTTTTGAATTCTTAATATTTGGCTTAATGACGGTTTTAATACATAGAGAGAAAAGGCTACCAGAAGTAGTGGATCCGAATGACTAAAAGCAAAGACAAAGCATGCGAGGGCAGGTTTCCTGAAGAAGACCTTCATGGGCGTTCAGAAGAATATTAGCTCACATTTTTTCGGGGGTTGTTCCTATTAAAGAGTCAGTATCATAAGCAGTAGCTCTTGAGTAGTTATTGATTTAGTCTCTCTACTAGAAAGTTAACTTCCGTTTCCCTTCCCCCAACTTTATATCATTTGCATTGATGTTCTAGGAGTCACGACAGCAATAATAACATGTCAATAAATAAAGATAGTTTACTATAATTTAAAGCAAAATTTAGAAATAAACGCATTGCAACTTTGGATGTAATTAGAACCGTAGATAAAAATTTTAAAATACAGGTATCAATGGAGCATCGTTATGTAAAGAAACTAGGAACATCAGGTAATTAAGAAGGACAAATAAAGTCAAAATAAGCAAGCATTTTAATCATTCAGTTTTATGCACTAGGTACTCGCAAGTGTGATCACTAACAGTAATACAAGATTTGAGTTTAGCACAACTGGTTAATGGGCTAGAATATTAGGCTATTCTGTGGCACCTCACTCGGGAATCATTCTCTGCACACCTTTTCCGCAGCTGCTCCATTTCCATCTGCAGCCTCACAGATATGTATGTCAGAGAGTTTCACTTTCATGTAAGTAGTGCATACTACTCGACATCTGCGATGGGAATGATGATTGGCGCCAACGGACCATTTTCACCAATCCTGATCCCGATCCTAAAAGCGCCCTCTGCCACCACACGTAGCCATTTTCGCACGCAAATTGCATTAAAAATCTGCTTATTTCGGTACCCTCTACCTGACTTTACACTTCCGCCGGATATTTTAGAAGTATGTAGCATATATATCATAGCTGGAAAATAAAGCAATTTTTTTCCTCAAAGATGCATGCAGTGTTACACATTATAAATAGAAAATTTCATATCATATAAAATTAAATATAAACAGCATAGGAAGTACCCCATTATAAATTTTTAATTAACTGGTATAAATATGGTGTAATGTAACGTTCATTCAATATACGTCAAATACTTTAAATTCTATACAGCGTTTAAAGAATATTTTAATCTGCTTTCTAGAGTATTGAACACAACTGTTATTTCTAATGTTTCTGTTTAGTTAGTAAATGTTTTACTGCAGAATAGATCCCATTATATTTAATTAATATATATAAATATAATGCTTGATTAATATATGCTAAATATTTAAATTCTATTCAGCATTAAAAAAAGAAAAGAAAGGGAGAAAAAACATGTTTTAACCTGATTTCTGATGCATTGAACACATTTCATATTTGATATCTCAGTTAGTGAAGAATTTTTTACTGCATAATGTAAACTTAATTTTCTTTCAAAGTATTAATTTTCCCTTATATGACGAACAGTTTTTAAACTATAAAACAGCTACATAATTCTGAGGTAGATAATGTATTCTCAATTACATTTCGAAGTGAAAACCGTTAATTGAATATGAAATATTAAGCTACAATATATACTTATATTTCACTGCTTTTATAGCCTAAGAATGAAATACGAGATCTCGGAAAAAACGAAGTATGAAAGAAAACTATAAAGAGGAAAAAAAAAAAGAACGCGTTGCCTATGAGATTTTGTGTTACTGTTTACTAAGTTACATGCAAGAAATCGAGTTAATGCACGATCACTAGCAAATATTGTTTGTTTTTAGTAATCTTTGATGAGATAACCATTTAATAGTCCATGATGTCAAATTTGGTGCTATAAATAAAAATGGAAAGGATTCTTCACCACCTTGATTTTTCCAACTAGCTCTCGCCTCCGTCTCCCTTTAAGTCACACTGAAAGACAGTTGCATTTCTCCCATGCGTCCTTATGGTGTAGAGCAAACACATCCAGCTAGTGATTAGAGGTTTCAGTTCCTAGCGAATGCGCAACTATTTTTTCGTTATTCTTGCTTGCTAAAGAAGAGTGTATATTAATATTAATAATGATAATAATACGGTAATAATAAATTAGCAGATGATGTTACATAGCAATCAAATTTAATACTGTCTTCTGTCGTCTGGTCTAACAACATCTTTTCAATCGTTTTAGTTTACCCGGGATTAAAGCAAATCTTCAAAAATTTTATTTTAGCAATGATTATTGAAATAACATAATTCAACAGGGGTTAAACAATTCCTTAAAAGATGATCTAATGAGACTACCCATTCATTTTTCTTAGACTATTTTAGATTTCTGTCATCCATTTCAAAATATACAAATAAATTTCCAACAGGAAAGCATTAAATTTGTAGATCCTTTCAAGTATTACCTAATTTTTTCATGAAGCTATTTTATCCAGTCATACGTTTACTCGCTTTTTACCCTAATGTAGTGCTAGGATTCGAATTTAGGTAGTGAATTAATACTCCTAAAGCTATGCTTTCTCTATAAGCCTCTTTTAAAATGTACATATAGGGATTCGCATTCTAAATCTTTCCTAGTATTAGTTAAATTAACGCGTTTGGAGCTCCGGATGATAAATAGAACAAATTATCGGGGACGTGGAAAGTGCTTTGACTTGAATAATTGAGATACCTCAGTTCTTTGAATGCGGAGACTTGGGCAACATAATTTTCTAAGCAAATAATTGATGCGCTTTTTGCCTGAGGAATTTTGTCCAGTAAACCCATGTAAAATAAGAGTAGGACAGTAATGGTTCATAAGACTTCATTTGACTCTCTGCAGAAGGGAGAGGGTGTGATGTAATTTAACTCAATGATCTCTCTCGGATAACTGCAGGAACAGGTGCAAATGGCTTTCGGGATCCGAGATACTTGATAATATCATTACGATCTGTAATTGGACATACGCCTTTACGCAGCTTTCTATATTAATTTATTAAATACACTAACTCTCACTCAAAGCGAAGAAGATTGTACATGTAATATCAGCTAGTATTGTGTTAGGAGATTTACTCTCTAAACAGCTCGAAATCTAGCAGATGAGCAGGACATGATGCTATGTGCTAGTAATATTGTTGTAGCCAGTAATCGGATTAAAAGGCAACCTCTAAGCCAATAGCAGGTGATACGTGTAATCCAGCCGAAATGCTAAAGGAATTCTAAATAATCTACTCATCGATTTTTTAGCAAAACCATCTGTATCTTTCATGATATTCATACAAAAGCAGATGTGTGAGCAACTAGATATATACAAGCTTACAGTTGCCATAATTAACTGGCTTCCTCTACCCGCCATTGTCTGAAATAGAAGAATTAATAAAATTCAAAAAGCCTTTGATTCTTGGAGGCATTATTTCTTAGGCTGATTTAATTTTCAAAATTCCATTTACATTAATTAATCTTATTACTGACACATGATAAATCTATAGTTAACTATTCAACAGTAATATAACTGACATTAGTAAACTATATTAATATTCTTCCAATATTAAGTACTACTTTTAAAGCCTTCTAAGAAATTCATTTTTTTAAAATTCTTAGTCATACTTTTAAATTCGTATTCATATTCGTATTTTTAAATTCGTATTCGTATTCTTATTCTAAATTTATAAATTCGTATTCGTATTCTTATTCTAAATTTATAAATTCGTATTTCACATTTTCTTTACTAAAAGTAAATATTGGATATTGTGATAACTGGAAATGCCTCTTGATTTAATTGCACAATCTGAGAAGTATGATTACTTAACTGAAACAATTTAAATACAGTTAATTTTTAATATTTGTTATAGATCTAGTGCATCAGATTAGGAACGGAACTTTGTCACTTCCGAAATTTCTTAACTGTCTACTTCTTTTATTTTAGATACTGTGGACAAATACGCACTGGCACTAATGCACAGCAGATGTTGCCTGTTCAAATATTATTGCTAATACGAATAGTTTAACACTATGAGTACTTATTTTACATTTTTCTTCATATGAGCAGAATGAGATTTCTTTCGGCTCCTAGGAAGGGGTGGGTTAGCCATATTTTCCAGGTTGAAATATGCTGGATAGCAAGGAAGAATTAAAATACTAGTTTCATAATTTGTCTTAATAAAACGCTTCCAAGACTAAGCTTGCTTTTCTAGACGCATACTACACTATGTAAGCTAACGATGGGAATACTGTAAGTAAATTTAGAGCAATTTTCTCCGCACTTTGTCACCCTAACAAACAACCAGGATGGGAAAAAATTCTGCTCTATTATCAGAAGTTTTCTCACCTGGAAAAGTTGAGATTTAAATTCCGTACTGCACCTATATGCAGGGTAATATTTTGATAACTACTTATTGAGACTTAAGGAGGTTCGAGATGCCCTCAGGGGGATAATTTTGCTGACAAGTGAGCTTACAACTAAATGGCAAGCTTCATTTACATCACAGCCTTTATTCTTTACTTGCTCCAGAAAGGCATAAAGCCCTCCGTACAGAAGGACTTTAAATGCTCCCATTTAAATATGCTATAGTGACAAAAGATTGTTAGCTTCAAACAAGGCTAAATGCGAATACGTACCCTAATTTTCAGGCTTTCTTAGTAGTCTAATAGTTAAAATTTCGACATGCAGCATATTTACAAAATTCTTATGCAATGAAAGTTTAAATCTATTTTGAGGTTTTAAAATATCGTGAATGTATATACTTTTATTGTCTGATATTCCGAATGTTGTTTGTTCACTTTGCATAAAATCTTCTACGTATTTTGAGGAACTCATAAAGAAATATTTACGGCATTGAAAGGTAGTGGCATTCAAAGTTTATACTTGCAAATCTTTTGATGCTATTTTTAGTGTTAATAATTTTTATCGATAAAACATATTATTTAGAAATATTTCATAAATTATGATGCATGGTATTTTGTAAAATTTATTAAAAAGAGTCTGTTTCGTAAAAAGCACTGCACGAGGCTTGTGGACAACCCTTAAAATCCTTACGAGTAATAATATCCTCACTCACAATAATTTATAAACAATTTTAACCATAAACTTAATCCAGTAAAATCTAAAAAATTACCAAACATTTTCAACTGTTTTAATGTATGCATCAGAGAGTGACTTAACAGAATTGAAGGCCTCAGTAATATCAAGCGAAACAACCACAACATGTTTATCAACTTCTTGTTCCTATATCTTGTTCATCAACCAATGCAATGCCTGTTCAGTTGAGCTCCTATGAAACCAAGCTGAGATTCAGAAATGATTTGGTCTTTAGTGAAAAAATGCATTAAGAGGATATTGGATAAACTCGTCATCAATTTACCCAAAATCTTCCCTAAATTTTTAATATTCAAATAGGCCGATATCTATCTGTCATTTTTGGAGTTGATATCAATTTACCTATTTTCCATTGTAACGGAAATTTTCCACCACTCAAATATTTATTATACTATAAGCAGGGTGGCCAAAACAAACTTCAAGACCACGGGAGCCGCATGATAGATTTTATGAACGTTCAAGAGCCGCAAATGAAACTTTTGAAGTAAATTTAATGAATATGTGATTAACATAATTACATGTAAATGTGGGTAAATACATATTATATCTACTGTTTCGTGTTCAGAAAAGGTAAGGCCCAAGAAAATAAAAATTTTTAACTCTTATACTGGGAAGCATTGGGTAAATTACAAATTATTATTTAAATGAAAATTGAGTACTTTTTTTAACTCATAAGAGGGCTTTTAGAAAGGATAAATTAAATGATACACATCAGCTGGCACTGCAGAGAAACTATAATTCGAGAAAGTACATTTATTTAGAAATAAGCTATTAACTTGTTTAGGGGTTTGCTTAAAAAGCAATTTTGTTTCTTCACACAATTAACATAAGGACCAACATACTAAGATCATTCGAATCTTTGAATCCTAAACTAAGAAATCGTTAAACAGTTTTCCCCCAAACTTTGGATTAACTACATTTACTGATACCCAGTATAGAAGAATTCACCGAAAAAAGAATATGATTGATATTTCAGTGGTATTTGAATAATCAGTCATGACGGCCCTGACTGGTACAATATTTCAGCGTGGCATCCAACGGAGTCTACCAGAATTTTTTAGTAATCAGTACACTGTGCATCATTAAAAATTCTTGAAATTATCTCTCGAATCGTCCGGATAATTTTGGCTATAGATAAGGAAGTTTAGGCGCATCATTAAAAATTCTCGACACTATCCTCGAATCGTCCCAATAATTTTGGACATCGATAACGAAGTTCGTGAGCAACATTGAAAATTCTCGAAAGTATCTCTCGAATCCTCCCGCTAATTTTGGACATAAATAATGAAGCTCGTGCGCATCATTGAAAATTCTTGAAACTATATCTCGAATTGCCCAGATAATTTTGGACATAGACAACGAAATTCATGAGCATCATTGAAAATTCTCAAAACCATCGCTTGAATCGTTACGATAATTCCGTATATACATAATTTATTGCTAATAAATATATTAGTTCATGCCAGGCTATACAAACGCTTCGTCGAGCACATATTTCTTCTGTCTATCAGCCGGACTCTTCAACCTAGTTGTTTAATTTTGAGCTGTTTTTCAAATACAGGCCAAATCAAAACTAATGTTACAGAAAGAAAACATACCTGTCCCTAATATAATGAATTTATTTCGAAAATGATAACGTAACCACGTAACTCTTCATATTTCTATGGACATGCACAGATGTTCGATTTGGAGGCCTTTTGCTACACGGCAGACGTCTGCCCAACATTTTAGTTGCTAAGCTCTTGCCAAATAAGAGTACGAATCCACCATATTTTAACTTTGGGACCCATAAAGTATTTCAAATGACTTATCAGTCTCATCTTTAGTTTCTAAGTAAAATAACTCAGAAGAACGTTTAAAATAAATTAGCCTAAAAGTTACATAGTACAACTTTCCACTGGGTTACCTAACCTGTGTACAGAAAGTAAATCTCAAATGTAGTTCGAAATGGAGTCTGTAGGCAGAGGCTACTTTAGAAAATAAAAGATCAGACTTTAAAAATAAACGTTTACGGGAGTAAAATTTCACATTATTGCCTGAAATTTGTAGTGATCATTGCGCAACTTTTCGTTTGGTTCCTAAGCTTTCATGAAGAACGTGCAGAGGCGGGGCAACTGGTGCAGCTGCAAAGCGGCAGTACCAAGGAGTGAAAAATTTTTGGTAGGCAGGTCAAAATACCTCATTTGATATTTACCGCGACTCTAACCTAGTGAAGCAAAATACTTCTAACCTAGTGCGAGGTAGAAAGAAAGAAGGTCATCAAACAAGAAATCGAAAAATACAAAAAAAAATTATCACGAGCTAAAGAGATTTTACCAATATCAGTGTGCCAATTTTGACAGAAATTTTAGAGAGAGACGTTTGCATTCTGTTGATCCCCCATTGTTTGATATAACGTTATTGATATGAAGATTTTACCATTAAAGTGAATGACAATATTTGATAAAATGGCAATTAAACATTTTGACTAAAATTTAAATCGTTGTCAAAGCAGTGATTCTTCCCACAACTGCAAATATTTCAGCATGCACAATCATTGGTGACATAAATTATGGTATCTGCCTAGGATTACCAAGAAATTATTAAGAAAGATACAGTTTCATGTGGGAAAAGTGTTTATTAAGCATATTATTGTGAATGCTTGCGAAATCTGTGAAGCAATTGGATAAAAATGCCTGACTTGCTTTCTGATAGGAAATTAATTTTGCAGGAATTGAGAAAAGTAAGAGGCTGATGGTTCACTTCACCCAAAATAAAATCCTCGTAAAGTTCTTCCACAGATTAAAAAGAGCTCTATATGGATTGCACGTCGAAACAGATTTCTTCAGCAGTTACTCACGCCATTCAAGGACTGAATAAAAATAGTATATTACAACGAATAGAAAATATCAGGTGGACGCAACTATTGTGAACAATTGTATCATCCAGAAATGTAAGCAGATACTGTCTGAAGTAAAATTGACTTGGAAAAATATTAGGGAGAATAAAATAAAAATATTAGCATTGCGTTTTATATTAACTTCGTATTAGTGCATTCCGATGACCATTAGCTGTTAAAAAAGTAACATAACTGGATAGTAATTACCAGAAATGGAATTATTTGTAATTTTACGTATTTGTTGCTCTGACGATAAGCCAGCACTGGACAGTTTGAAATCTATTACATTTTTGCATACATACTATCATAAATTAAATTAGCGATTAATAAAGAAACGTGGCACTGTATGATTTATATTGTACGGCATAAAATAACCTGCCCATGATTTATCCATGTGTGTTTCTGTATTATGTAACTTGTTTTTAATTTGTGATTTTTTTAAAGAATTTTTTATCAAAATCTATGCCTTTTAAAATCACAATTTATAATTAATTGTCAAGAGTTATAGTCAGCATAATATGTAGCACAGAATATACATTGTATTAAGTTTAGCATTGTGTCTAAAATGTATTGTGTATTGAGAGTAACAACGAGTATGGGTAGCAATGGGTTAAATGCAATGTAACCGAAAGAATATTTAATTACAAAATTATTTCTGATATATTTTGAGAGAAGAAAAATATTTATACGACAGTGAACTTTCAGAATCTATTATTCAATGTAGCGGTAAATATTGTATATGTGTTATAGCGTAAAGTTTTTGTGTTATAGAAAGTAATAATGTATCAAGAGCAGAATAATTTAATACTTTGCCCTTGTATGGCCATGTAAATTGTCTCGATTTCGAGGTGTTGCTCCAGATAGTTGCGGGATCCGGACGATACCCGATTAGTCTATGTAAGCCGTCCGGGTGTCCGGACCTGCTTTCACCTGTCACCCGTATGATTTATATTTCAAATTCCATTTCTATTAAAAAATTAAACTGTATTTATTCAAAACAAGTAGCATTTCAGATGGCAAAGAATCGCAAGTAGCTCGCGAGCAGCATTTAAGGTATCGGAGAGCCCCAGTTTGGCCATGTGTGTACTATAACAAAAGAAAAAAGTTCGAATAATCAAAACATATTTTCTTCAACATATCAACATTAAAATAATCAAAGTCAGGCGTGCAACATGGTTTAACTTAATTTACAATCAGCGCAATTTCCATTTTATTAAAAGGTTTGTCAGTTTTGGTATTATTTGGCTCCAAAATATCTCCATTTATTATTGCATGGTATGAAGTCGAAGCATCTAATACCCCAGAAACTGTATGAAACCTGAAAGTCATATTTGTCATTTACAAAAGAGCGTATAAATGTCATGAAGGTCCTTTGCTTACGGCCCTACCATTCTTAAAGTATAATCATAATAGTAAATTCTAATCATAATATACCTACTAGTCTTCTTAAGGTATTTCCTATACATAGGTAAATTCTTTCTTATATTTTATTATTATCAGCTTTCTTAGTTCTTCACTTCTTTTATCTTCAAGCTCTTTCTCGGGGCTTCTTATATAGTTTTCTAACTGATCAACAATTCCATCAAAGTTTGTACATTTTGTAACTGATCAGTCTCCATACGTATATTAGATTTCAGTTTTGTACTAAATTTCGCGATCTTTTAAACATCGTGAGTGTATTCTGGTAAAAAAAATTAACATCTCCAGAATAATTAGAAGTCATTAGAATATATTTATGGTTGCTAAACCATTCGACATCGAGGACATTACGTTTTACCTTATCTGCCTCAAAATTCCACGCTATTATAATTTAAATCTGCCCACATTATTCTCATGCAGACAAAAATGCCGGAAAAAATCCATCTTATTTAACAAAATAAAATTATTATATAAAATAAAAAGTCTTAGTAAAATGCCTCTTTTTGTCATTTTGTATTGAGCCCCCTTGAAAGTTTTGAATTAAAATCACCAGTCAAAAAAATCCGAAAAAATTTAAAAACATCGTCTAATCTCAATAAATACTGATCCAAATTTTCTGCCGGGAAAAAATAAACTGAAATATTCTCATAGTTAAGTCACCATATATTATTGTGAGTGCCACACTTTAGTTAGCAACCAAATGAAAAACGTAGTTGAACTCCGGACTGGAAACAATAATAACAGCCCTGCCATCATCAGCAGCAATAATCCTGCAGCTCGCGGTTTTATATACAAACTTACTTTTAAGTAAATATGATTCTTGTATAATAAAGATATGTGGCATGAAACGAATAATCTCTTCACTAACTAAAAGCTGGCAGTTGGGCGCAATGCAGTTATTCAAATGAATATTCAATAACAAAAATTTCATAAATTTTAAAACTAAATTTACATGTAAAATCAGATATATGCAATTAAAACTAATTATTGTAAATTTCTCTTAAATCTGTAGGGAATTTTATGTTAATTAACCAGTTATTTATAATTTCAAACTTAAATATAACTCTTTCACGTATTTCTCATCAGAATGCAAATAAGTAACCAGTATTTAAACTCGTTTTTTTTTATTATGATTTTAAGACAAAGCGTGTTTCTGGCATCACGTGTGCGCTACGTTGTTCAATACGGTTTCATAATTTCATTTCATTATCAATGCGTTTTCATAACGTTAAATTTCTTTTATGTCATTTTAGAAGTGCACATGGATTTGACTTTCTCCATATTGTTAATAACTCTTGTCAATCTCGAACAAACCTGGTTGTTACATTTCTTGAAACTGAAAAATATAACCAACCTAGACTCCTGATCTAAATCCCATACTGAATTCCCTTAAAATGTTCCAAGAGTGTTCCTGCCCTGAAATATTCTCCATGTAGTGATTTCAAGCCCTTGATGATTTTAAGAGTCAATTCAATTCCTTGAAAAATTAATGCTTCGAAGAGTAAAACTCATTTCATCAAGCTGTAATTTATTACATTTCTGAGGAAATCGCAATGTGATACCTCTATACCGAGTTAGGGAAAACCCATTCTCCATTCTCTATTATAAAAAACTGCTTTGTTCTCCAAATCACGTTTTCTTAAAATTTCATAGTCATATGTTATTTCAACTTTACCTTCCGGTAATATACTTTTTACTATTTGCATTCATAGTTTATTCTTTGTTTCCATTTATGTGTTATAGTATTATGTATCAGTACAATCATTCAGATTTATTCAATATTTTTGTGTGTTATTATGATATTACTATGATATTAGTTAGTATATAAATAAGTATTTTTGGGCGGCTGAAGTTAATTTTGGATACTAATGTTCATATATTGTGAATTCTTTAACTTCTTCGTCTTTAATCTCATGCTTTATCTTGGTTAATTTCAAATAAGAAAATTCCTAAAACTGCCTGTTTAAAATGATAAAACTCCTAATTATACTTAGAATGAGCTTTACATTTGCATCTAGACTTCCATGTATATAAGTCTGAATATCAAATGACTCACCTGAATTTTTCTCGATTTACGGTATTCTTAGGCCGTAAGAATTAGTTTCATTTTGAGTAAAATTTGTACAGATGGTTCTAAAATATAAAAGTAATTTAACTATGCAATAAAAATAGAAAAAAAAATATGATAGATGCAACAGAAAGGAAAATACAAATTATTGAAAAGTTACCAGTCTCGCCTAAATGCATCTCATGAAATCACAAATTGTATATGAAAGCTCTACAACCAATTTGGAAAGCTGAAGCAAAATGAAAAATATCTAAACTGGGTGACGAATTTTAAAGCAATTTTTTTATCTCATATGTGTGACGAAAACTGTATTTTCAGTAGCTGAAAGTACGTTACATGCCTTAAGGTAAACACGTCTAGGTTATATTCTACTATATAATGTAGCTGAAAGTTATATTTTACAGCATTCATAAGCGACGTACTTATTTATTGCGTTACGCGAACCACATCAAATCCTATATACATTAGCTCCCACGTTTTGTGAAAGGCTTATTTTGCATACATAGTTTCTCATTAGGGTAAAACGACGACAGAGAAATTTAATCTCCACAGTTTTAATCAAA
This sequence comes from Stegodyphus mimosarum, assembly GCA_000611955.2. Lineage (NCBI taxonomy): Eukaryota > Metazoa > Arthropoda > Arachnida > Araneae > Eresidae > Stegodyphus > Stegodyphus mimosarum. The sequence goes on from KK116331.1 coordinate 449,896, forward strand.
TGCGCTTCGGTGACAATTTAACGCTCCGTGCTCTCTAAACTGTAGTCGTGCGACTATCGAGATGTCTTGCTTTGTTTGATATCGCTAGCCTAACCTCAGGGTCGGGTATTACGTACAGATTAATTCAGAATATTAACCACTTTCCATTTGTATATAGCGGCAGCCATATCCATTGGGAAAATATATACGACATTTTTTGTAAAGCTGAAGTAAACATATCAGTGTGGATTTTGCAGGTTTTCGTAAACTTATAAGTTTTATTTGATCATTTTTCAAATCGTTTTTTATCTCTTAAAAATTACAGTATTTCATGATAAATCTCTAAATTTCAAAACACGTCAAATACATATATGCATGCATTTTATGAATACTTCTATTTGAAACAATAACTAAGGTAAAATTAGATAGATTTCAATTTTTTGAGAAATTTAACGATAGTAGCTACCTATTTTTATTCAAATTGCATTAACTGTGACAATGTTTGTAACGACGTATGAAAATACAGATTGTTAAACTTAGTTAGTTATTTTCATGCAAAATTTTACAGTAGAAGTAAAAATTTAGAATTTTTTATGCTTTCCAAAATATATTCATATTGTTTCCATGCTAGTAAATAATAAAGCACTTACGGGATATAATGATTCAAGAAATTTACTCATATTTAAAATATTACGCTTAGCTGATTTAAAATATCCTTTAATTTCCGGATTGCCAAGTGTTGCACAGATTAAAGTTTATATGAATGAATATTAATTATACATTAATTGGTTAAATAAACATTTCCATACTTTTGCGAGCCCATTTCGCAAAATTAGAACAGTCCTTTGCATATTATTTACTTGATACATGGAAGATACTAAATTAGAACTAGCAGTCCAAAAATTTCCTTGGTTTTGAAGAGACCCAATAACTTTTTTTAATCGTTGCGTAGAAAAAAAAATAAGATACACATATGAAATCGGTTGCTTCTTAAGCCTGGAATAATTCTGTGAAGGGTTAATCACATATTCAAATATATTCGCAGAATTTAAGCTAACAGCAGAAATATTTTCTCCTTTTCATAATAGTGATTTATTAGGTGCGTCACTACTCTCCAAGAGTCTCTCATTTTAAATTGTACTGTTTCGGATAACTTAAATATTGAGGCTGTGGTTACATGTACACATTTGCAATGTCCTAAATGCATGATTTCAAATTTTGCATCACATTATAATAGCTCCTTTTATTTATGTTTTCTGAAACTGGTTTACAGTGTCATTTAACATTTGCGCTTTCATAAAATTTATCGAAGTCACAGCTCGCCATTCTTCGTTCATGAATATAACTCCTACATCGGAATGCTATAATCAAATAATAGGAATGTATAATATTATGTAGAATGTATAATTTCTATGAAAGTAGACGCGTTTTATAACCTTATGTTCAATGTAACTGTAATTGTAATAAGAACTCTAAGCATATTATTCATCAAATTTGGAATTAATATTAAGTATTTATTATTATCACAAGTACGTATTTCACACTACTTGATGGCATCTATCTTTTAGCATCTAAATACCAATGAAATTGAAAACGTACGTATGCATGAAGATTTGGCTTATCTTGGGAAGCATATAATCTCCTGCTATATGTGTGTGCAAAATACTATGAATGCGTGAAAGATTTTCTAAGATTCTAAAAACGCATAGAGTAACTAAAAGAATCCTTGGACAAAATATAAAGTTAGAAATATGTTTAAATATTTTATTTTGATTTAAAATGAAGTCTTAGCACAAGCAAAAGTTCTCATAGAAATTATTTGTAACAGGAAATTATTGACTTTTCTGAACGCTTTTAGTTGAAACTTGTTCAAAGGGTGTTTGGGTAGTGATTTTGTGCAATGAAAAGCCAGAGGAGCTTTTAAAAACCTGTTCTTCGGAATAATATTGGTACTTTAAATAATTTTACTTATTTGGTTTTTAAGCTCATAACAATAATCAATAGGAAATGGTTTGCTATTGCAGTTTATAGAACTTACACAACAGATTTCTACTTTGTTTTTAAACTTGCGTTTCAGTCTGAGAATATATGTCATAATTCTTGATTAAATTAAAAATACAAAACTTTGACTGAAATGATCGTGTTGTACACGTTTATGTTAGAAGTATTTGAAAAAATAAGAATTCGAAATTGTGTTTACCTATTCAAATGTATGTATTCACTTTCCCATTTCATTAAAACCTGAAGGTTTACTATTTCTTCTCGATATAACACTAGTGAAAGATGCCACCATTCGCGACTTAAAGCTTGTCTTGAGGTAAATGAAGACAGAAATATTCAAGAACTTTCATTTTTTTCCAAAAAGATTGTTTTTAGCTGACATTTGTACACTTTCGTTTACATACAGCTCCCGAAGACCCTTATCAGGAATCAAACGTAAACAGAGATGGAAGGAAATTTAAAGGGGCCTAAATAATAAAGCCTAACAAATCTCTACTTGGAACTACACAAAACATGATATATATTCAGGTGCAAAAATAATAGTTTCTGTTTTCTTTATTATTTTCTACACTTTAAGCATGTAAATCTAGTTCAACAGGACATCTAAGGATTTGTTAAGGTTTCGGGACATATTCAGCTGTATGCGTTGCATAACCCTCTTTATGCCAATCCATTCAAAACGTAAAATGAAAATTAAATTAAGTAAAAAAGAAAGAGAGAGAAATCTTTAGATTCTTTCAGCTCTAAATGAAAATTTGAATTCCACTGGATTCATAATTAATCTGATATACGTATATAAAATGTAACTTTATCGCAATGCTGGTATTTGTTAAAATCTGGATTCATTTTGACATGCTCCTGAAGTTTTTGCCTAAAAGTCTTGTTTTGTGCAGAATAGGGTAAATAAAGTTTAACTCATGCATAATTGAACTCGTTTATAAAATAATCATAAGGATGATATGAAAAACCTCCTCGTACCAGTAAGTCCTCTTTTTTAGCAGAGTACTTCAAAAAATAAATAAAGCAAATAAATCAATAAAGTGATGAAAATGTAAAAATATATATTTTACATTTTTTTGCATTTTAGCTATGAAATTATGTAGATTACTTTGCTTTCTGCCTGGTTTACAAACAGCTGCACTAAATTTTCAATATGATTTATAATTCTATTTTGAGAATGCAGACGTGCTTAAAAAGGTGTAGGCAATTTCGTTTGCTTCAGCGGTCTTCCTCTCCGCGTCACTGCCTGAATCACTTAAACATAACAATACCTCCTGGGATATGATTTCATCATCAAAAAATAGTCAGAATTACTATAAGATTCTTATAAGTACTGCAGAAATTTTCAAAGGATGATCTCCTTGAAAGATCTTTGCTAAAAGCAGCAGCTCATAAATATTTTAAGTAAGTTTCCTCAAAATTTTAAGCACTAAAATATTACGCAACTGCTATTATGAAATTAATTCTGCACTGCAGATGGGCTTACGTAATTTTTCGAAACGCGATCTGTTTCCAAAGTATTAAGATGTTTATTTTCAGCCCTGACTTTTATTCAATATTTGCGTTTAAAGTCGTTCAACTGCTAATAATAAAGGCTGAATATAGGAAAAATGCAATCGTCAAGTAACAGACCTACCTTCCGATGTTTATTCAACATTTCACAGTTAATTACAAACGCCACTAACAAAAAATGTTTTATTCCATCCATGTTTCATCAGTGCAATATGGCATATCATCTAATATTACAACCCCAAAACGCATTGTTTCTTTTGCTTTTCCTATAGCAAGAGATTTTTATCTTCTCTGCTATCTAAGTTTGCATAGATTTATGCTGTCATCTGTTAGTTGTGTTTTTTTCCTTCACAATGTTAGCTTTGAAAGCCGAAGTTTTGAAAAGAAGTTTTTCATGAAAGAGCCTTATTTCAGCTCATTTAAATAACCACTCGTATATACATTTTTAGCTCCATTTATGAAAGAATCATTCATCAGCTTGTGTGATGTTTCTGTCGCTTCATAATTTTTTGAGCTATTTTACGTTGCTTTTGATCTATGAAGCCATTTTGCACGAGGGTCAAAGTGTTCGTACACTAACTATGTCTCTAAATCAAAAGTAGTAGACTGAAAGATTTTTCTTCACTTTTCTTTCAATGTTCATCTAGCCTTGACTCGTATTTACTACCATTACAAAGCGTTTTCAACATCAAGAGATTTGCTTTCGGAATAATTTTCTTTCTTATAATAATTCCTTTTGATTTAAGAAAATCCTTAAGAATTTTATTCTTTAGCATTTAAAATTGTTGATAAAGAGCTTAAAATAAGTTTCATAGATTCATGCGTTACATTTTCTCTAACTTCTGCGCACTTAAACATAATTTCACATTTTCAAAGTATACGTTCTTTTTGGAACCAAAAAAGGTCTACAATTTCTGAAATAACGCTCTAACTTGATTCCTTTTGTGAAGGAAAATCCGATTCCATTAACTGATGCGGCAAAGCAACTAGAGCTATATGCTACAGAAAGGAACGCCTCCTTGAGCACTTTCTATAAGATATTGACTCGTATTTAAGCCATTCACAAGAGAAACTTCAACCCCATCATACAGCCAGCCACTCAGTCGTTAAATATAGATCTCTGAGTGAGCTACCCATGTTCCGCAGCTTTAGTCTCACGTTCAGCTCTTGTGGAGAAGTACAGCCAAAACAGGCTTCGTCCTATTTGAACTAAGGTTAGGGATAACAGGAATGTTGGAAAAAATACTGTGTCTATAAATATCTAAACTCTATAAAGTTTGTCTGTATAAAGAGACATATACTGCCTCTTTGCAGCTAAACTTTTACGAATAAAGACAGTTAAGAGAAACTGAAGTGAATGTATTGAGGAAAGGTTTTCCTAGAAATGTAAATTAGAAATTCGTTGCATCACAAAGTGGTGTAGAAAACAGATGGCCTATAATATAATAAATTTAATATCATTTGTAAAACAAAAATCATGGCATTAAATTGGATTTCTCGTTAAATTTCTTTTTAACGAGTTCAGTTCTCTCTTTCTCTCTCTCTGCACACTGTTACACACACACACACACACACACACACACACACACATAACATATATATGTAATAATAAAAAAAAAGTCTGATGTAAATGACGAGCAGGAAATTTAACGTCGTAGAAGTGTTGATCTATAACGAATAGGAAATTGGAGGCGAAGGCAGATTAAATCTTCATTTTTTATTTCCGCTTGTTGTGGCCACAATCAACTTGGCACATGAAATGTGCCTATTCCAAAATAGCTCACATTTTAGATCAATTTTAGTAAGAAAGAAGAAAGCAGCAGACAGCAGTCCAACTAGACAGAAGCGTAAAAAGCAAGTGTTTTATGTTGAGGGTGAAATCGCAATTCAGACTGAGTTAGTTTTGGTTTACAATGCATTTTGATTGGATGTTAATACTTCTGTAAAATTATTATTGGTTACTTGACTTTTAGTTCCATTTACATCATCAGAATTATGTAAGAGTCATATGACTGGGATTGATCTAGAAATGACGCAGTGCGTAGAGAGGTTATTATTTTCAGAATTGAGAAGGGAAATTTACGTTGTTAATTTAATCTTAGACATATTCTTTATTTTTCTTACATATTCCCCTTCGTCAAGGAAAGAAAGGCGTAGCGACAAAGAAGCCTATTTAAAGGAAAAGCGTTAAACCAAATGAAGAGAAATAATTTGAAAAAATACCAATTTTGAAATTTTGACCAAAAAATACAAAAAATACAGTCCTGAAATTTTGACCAAACTAATTACTTATATAATTGCAAAATATTAACTTATATAATTGTTTAAATAATATTTTAGAGTCCTTAAAAATTCAGTCCAAACGTTTTTGTAATTTGCAGTCCATATAATTAAATTTCTTCAGAGAAGTCTTTGTAAAGCTTTGAACACAATATATCACAGTTGAAAAACCTTTGCACACATATTACTGGTTTTGAATAATCAAAATAATTCTCAAAATTTTCAGAACACATCTAATTTTCATTCTTATAACTTATATTTTAACATCATAAATTTGATAATAGTATTGCTAAAATTATGGTTTTACCAATATTGTCTTTCATTTGCAATTTCTGAATTTAACAAACTGAAAGGCCTCGCAATACTTCTAAACAAACATATCCATCATTAGGGCTAGCCTCTTGAGCTAACCAGTGTGTTTTGCACTGGTGGCTCAGGGTGCCTAGGCAGTTACTTGAAAAAGCCTCCGTTCCTTACATAAGGTAACTGGCCTTTGAGAACTGCACTACTACATTCCATAATAAAAAAAAGAGTAATAATAATATAAAAAAAATTACACTCAATCATGAAATGAGAGCCTTCAACATTATCTTATATGAAGAGGGTGAAAGGAACAACTGTACAGAGGTAATAATAGGCCTCTGTTTTGGAACCAGTACTCCCTCAACATACTTTATACTTTACAGCAACCCATAAATTTTTAACATGCATTAACCATAATTTCATATTACTTATCTGTACTAATTTCACTTATTTTTGTATCCACTTCACTTTTCGAATAATTATAAAATTCTTATTCAAAATTTTCAACACAAATTTCAAAATATATTTATGTTAACATCATTTTCATAAAACAATACTATACTTTTAAGAAGCAACAATATGTATTCAGATTTTCAATATCATAATAATGATTAGTAATTTCAATATAATATTTTTAGTTGCACTAAATAAAATCTTTAGAAAAAATCCAGACCACAGACTTAGAAATGAGACGATGAACAAATCTTGCAAGAAAAATCATTCCCAATTCACTAAAATGTTTTTCACATTTGGACTGAGATTTGAAGACTGAGACACTTGAAAAGCACAGCGTTAGAAATATAGAGATGTCGTCACGCTATGGCCTTGAAACAGAAGAAACGCAGATCACAGCACCCGAACATCAGCGATCGTTGAAACTTTCAACACAATTCATTAAATCAAATTCCTAATTTTTATTTCGCAGTTCCGTCACTGGAAACGGTTGAGTGTTCATTGGAGTAAACTTTCGCACATCACTTGAAAAGAGCCTGTACACATCCATTGGGGTTAGCAGCGGAGATCTATCCTACCGGCTCACTGTAATAATAAAAAAAAGCAATGACCAGGAGGAATTTAACGTCGTAGATGTGTTGATCTATAACGAATAGGAAATTGGAGGCGAAGGCAGATTAAATCTTCATTTTTTATTTCCGCTTGTTGTGGCCACAATCAACTTGGCACATGAAATGTGCCTATTCCAAAATAGCTCACATTTTAGATCAATTTTAGTAAGAAAGAAGAAAGCAGCAGACAGCAGTCCAACTAGACAGAAGCGAAAAAGCAAGTGTTTTACGTTGAGGCTGAAATCGCAATTCAGACTGAGTTAGTTTTGGTTTACAATGCATTTTGATTGGATGTTAATACTTCTGTAAAATTATTATTGGTTACTTGACTTTTAGTTCCATTTACATCATCAGAATTATGTAAGAGTCATATGACAGGGATTGATCTAGAAATGACGCAGTGCGTAGAGAGGTTATTATTTTTAGAATTGAGAAGGGAAATTTACGTTGTTAATTTAATCTTAGACATATTCTTTATTT
>KK116331.1:458851-515481 GCA_000611955.2 Stegodyphus mimosarum
ATGTGTGTGTGACTTTTATTTCACAAATAGAAACCATTCTGTGATGCATTGAATTTCTAACTTACATTTCTAGCAAATCTTTTCTTACCCATAGTTAACATATATTGTTTTTGAGTCCGTCTTCGAATAGAGAGAGACGAATTTATACATATTATCATCATTATTTATATACACCGGTAAATATACACCGATATCCAAAATTAGGATTGTAGACACAAAATAAATTTGATATCTCAAAGAAATAATTGCCTTATTATAATGAAACTTTGCATTCAGATGGCCAGTATTATGACACAGCCAGCAATAACATAGCGATGTAATTAGGAGTTTAATGTTTTGTCATATGAAATTAATCAAAAAACGGCCAAAACATGATACCTTGTATTTCCAGAGTATTTCAGCTAAGAAAGGGCGTGGCAAACCCGCACAGTTTTAGATGTCTCACAGTGGGCTTTAATAATGTAATTAAGGCTGTTAATACCACTTTTCGGCAACAAATCCCATTCTTCTAAAAGCGAAGATTTAATTTCTTGGAGGTTTCTGAGAAACATGTAATGACTGTACAGAATTTCAAACATTTTATATTTTCATATTTTGTGACTTCGTTGGCCACACTGTACCTCGAATATCCCACATGCAAAAAATAATCGACAGTTTGAGATCTGCGTAGCCTCGCTTTATCCTCTATAAAAATAATGTCTTCTCCAATAGTTACACATAAAAGCCTCACATAAAGCTCAAGAAATTTGTCTTTATAAAACTGTGCGGAAGAGTTTGCGTATCAAAAACATCCTGTAGTATGCAACTGTCAGCCACGACAACTATCCATTCTAGGATTCCATTTCACCAAAGTAGTCGATTTGTCTTATGTTGGAAGGAAGATTACGGGCCTCAGGCTTTCTCCAGATGACGACTTATCTATCGATAATCACTTTATGTACCGAATCTCAACTCATCACTGAAGAGGGCATGGACCCTATCTTGTGATTTTCAGGAATGGAAAAAGATGTAGCGCCCAAAAAGATGTACTGTTATTTGCAATCTGTTGCGGGGGACACATTCCGCTGCTTACAAAGAGGAAAGGGTCTGTCCTTTTAAGCATTTGTATACAATTATCCGAGAAATTTTTATTACACACAAATCAGCGAGGTGCTGAGATAATTAATGATAATGAGATAATGAATCTGGACGTCATCTCTCTGTGACGTACAGCATATAATACTACATTTCGATCTGGCACAGGTGTTGAGGCTTTCGATCCGCTTTGCCATAACATAATGCCACAACACGAATACACTATTTGGAACGTTCATTACGACCGAACGATTTTCACTCCAGACTCACCATTCTCGATTCTTTTGATGGATCCCTATTCCAATCTCTTATTTAAAGAACTGCGCGAATTCATTTTCTCAGAAATTAGCCATTTGAATTACCCAATGAAATGAGTCGGACATGGGAGAGGAGAAACCGAAAAGCGTTGAGTATATTCGACGTTGCAACAAGCAGTAACATTTCAATTGATACGAAATTCATAAAATAAACGGTCAAAGTTTGCTCACCAGGTAGAAATTCACAAAGAGCATTTAAATCGAGTGATAAATTTTTGCACATGAAAAACATAATTACCAAAACATGTGTAACCAAAGTAAATAAATTAACAGGTAAATAAGAACTAAAATTAAAATAGAAAATCAAGGAATCCAATAAACTAGAATGTACACTGCGCAATGAAAAAGAGACAGTTCTACTGGGCCGAGTAACGAAGTTCAAATTGCGTTTTTCATATCTCGAAAGCGCGATTTAGGATATGTATTAGATTTATATATAGCATTGTTCAAATATAGGAATTTTGACACAAAATCGGGCTTTTTCTGAAATAACATGCCAATGTTTTTCCATATTTCGATTCTACAACTTAAATTATGGTGCCAAGATTTGTAAAAATCTCACAAGAAGTTTTTAAAATATTAGCTATCGAAATTTTAGCTCCTCAATGTTAATTCAATTTGGTGTGTATTTATTAATATCTCTTTTTTATGAAACTTATTTGATTCCTTTCTTCCCAATTAGAAATTTAGGTTCATTCCAAATAAAATTCCCCCATTTTTTATGATTTATTTTTTAAATTTTTATTTTTAAGTAATTTAAAAAATTTTTGAAAAGCTTTTGAATTATAACCTATAAAATTTGTACACTCTTGTTAAAGTTTATGTATTTTTAAGCATACCTGCAAAATATTAGAGCTTATTATTCAAAATTTCTGAAGATATACGTGAATTTATATATTGGAGCATTTTGAAATTTGGCGTATTTGTTGAAAGCGGTAATAACGAAAATGTGGTTTGCGCACTTATAAATTATTTGAAAATTATTTGGTTGATATTATTTGAAAATAGGAACCATGTGACTTTTTTTCCTCTTTTCCACAATGTAAAAAGGTAGGAATGATGTGACTTCCACCCCCCTCCTCCACAATGAAAGGCAAAGGAAAACAGGTTGCTATATATTAAGAAGTTCGCCAAGTGAATTATTTTTGGTTCAAACTAAAAAAAAATGCGGCAATTTTTGAATTTCTCCATAAATTTCGCACATAATTTTACAAAATTTAATATTTAGGAAATGGAAATTTAATATTTAGCAAATATGGAAAAAAATTAGTATGTTACTTCAGAAAAAGTCACATTTTGTGTCAAAATACCTATATTAGAACAAAGCTATATATAAATCTAACATATATCTCAAGTCGCGCTTTCAAGACATGGAAAACACAATTTGAATTTTGTAGTAGAACAGCAGATATAGAACTGTCCTTTTTTTTCGAAGTGTACACAGAATGTGAGCACGATGTGCACCAGATGTGCAAAAAGTACATGGAAAATTAAAATACACTTAAAAATAAGTTTAGAAAAACTTAAGTATGTCTCATAAGAAACTCCAGCCTACGCTAGATTTACGAGTAACTAAGAGAGCTAGGTAAAAGACGTAAGACATATAGTTAGGTACAAAAAAATTATTTTATTAAATATAAATGATACACTTTTCTAATGCACAATATTTGAATCGTTATAATATAAGCCTTTAATATATATGACAATTTTAAATGATTACGTAAGTCTTGTTTTTAATTAACATGTTATTTTAGATATCGACTCTTTCCTACTCTTCCACTTTTCAGTTAACTCTCTCAGAAAATACATTTAACTACTGTAAAAAACCAGAAGTAATGCAGATTTGAAGAGAAGGATTTGGCAACTCAGCCCGTGGTGTTGTAACATTAAGTATTTAAACTTATCGATTAGATAGCTGTACTGCTGTTTCGGTGAGTTCAAGTTTCCCGCGTTCCCGTAACAACGTCTTACAAGCAGTATTCTGATAAGTACAATGGTTAGCCCTCGTGACTGCTGTACTGTTGGGCTTGGCTTTGAATCCCTATGAAAGATTGAATGTTTGTAAGTGTGGAGTATTTGTGCGACATAGAGGCACTGAAAATACTGACAAGTCGAAGTTATCTGGAGAGATTTGATTGTAATAAAAGAGCCTCGGATCCGTTTCCTTGGCCGTTCCACATCAAAATTTGGACGGAAATTTTCTAAAATTGGTCATCCTGTATGGTGTACTCAGGGCAATGTTCTCGGTGATAACTAAATGATGTATCGACATTAGCCATTCCCTTTGAGTATTAGCCAATGCATTAAGCTACAAGTGTCCGAGCACTTGGAACAACAACACATTTTAGAAGTCGCCCTTGTTTGGACGCAAAAATGTTAGATTCTTCTTTATACTCTTTATTTCGTAAATCCTTAAAGATGTTATAGTCCTATCCCATAGGCAGCGAAGTTTTACTTTTGCTAAGATTTTATTACATAATATCAAGTACGATAATTCTTTAGCTGCTTTTACTATGTATTAAATTTGTACTCTTGAATTCTAAAGCAAAATGGGACGATATTTCATCCGCAGTCTGGTTTAATAAGTGTTTAGTTTAAACCAAATTATGCTTAATCTTACAACTACTATATTCATTTTAAAGTATATTATAAGGTATTTTCTCCATCCTTTCCGCATTCCTTCTTGGTGTAACTGGAAGCATACTCAATGCATATTCTAGGGTTCGAGTCCCGTCTCTTGCTTCAAAAACAAAAAAATTCTAATGACTATACAATATTGAGAAATTATTTAAAACATATAAATTAAAAACCATACTAAACCCACTTAATGTTGTTCTGTACCGTGCTCTGTAATGTGGAAATATGCGAATCTAATTTTAAATTATTAATAAAGCAAAACAAGAAATAAACAGAAGTATATAAAAGATTAAATAAATAAAAATTAATAGTCAAACATAATTATGAAATTGTTTCGAATGTGCTAAGATAAAGTTTATCATAGAAATAAAACTATAAATGAACAGCATTCCGGCCAAGCACCCACTCTAAGCCAATGAGCATAAGACACACCGTTAGATATAAAAACAATGAGAAACTTGCGGTCAAGGCATTTTCCCAATGTACCGTTTTCAGATCGTTTAACTAAAGCCTCTAATAGTATGGCTCTTTTAACTGATTACATTCCTTAATTCCGCTGTTTAATATAATTCAAAATATGTATAATAAGTGTAAGATTAAATCTAATTTCACTTAAACTAGACATCTGTTAAACCTTCCTAGTCTGCAGACGAATTATTATCGCATCTTACCTTAACATTCAAATAGTAATATGAGTAACGATAGTAACAGCAAGGATAGTAAAAGCAGCCGAAGGGTTCATTCTATATATATGTGCATTTTCCACAAAGACTATCAAAACTTATTTTCTAGACTAATAATTCTGTAACAGTCTGTGAATAAGGTCTCTTTTTTGGAAAAAAAATAATATTGCCAAAATTTTCATGACTGTCTACATAACTTAACTATCTACATGACTATCTCATCACTTATCTATTAAAATCAGCACCTTTTTCGAAACCGTTATTCTATTTTTAGATAAATAAAAATTTAAATATTTCGCTTTTCAATTTATGCACATTCTTTTAGTTTTCAGGAAACGTGATCTCAGATTTTTAAATTAAAAACATCGGTCAATTTTTTCGTAAGAAAGGCAAACGTTTTGTGCTTATTTTTTAGACTGAGTCTAAAATCATACTCAACATAAATATAGGGACCGGAGACTGTACAAAAATTTGACTACGGAAATTTTACAAAATCCATTTTTCTTAAATTTAAAAATGGCAGAAAGTCAATATTTGCCTAATTTCAAACATTTGTTTGCAATAATATCTATCTACGTCCAAAGGTACATAAGGGCTGTTATAGAGATCATGCATCTACGAGTTATACACGTATAAGAGTACCAAAAACAAAAGTTTATAAGTGCACTTTTATTACCTTTAAGAGAAGACGCTTCAGTTTAAGGCCTGCGTCATATACTGAACGTTTAATGTGAATTTTCTCTTGTAAACTGGCTAAAGAAAATGTAAACTCCTTGTCAGATAATCTAATGCCTCTTCTAAGAAATGTTAATTTAAATTAGTAATACTACAAAAATTTACTCTACATTTATATGCCTTGGTATTTCTTTCTTCTTAAAGGTTAAAATATTGTAGCCAGATGACTAAGATATGCTTTTCCTTTGTTTTATTATTGTTTTACCTGCTTAAAAACGGATCACTTGATTTATATCACATTGAAAAATAAAAATATCTGCATGCGAATATAATAAGTTCACTGTAACATCATTTTACAGTTAATATTTACTAAATAAAACTTCGACTTTAACCTTAATCTTACTCCAGAACGTAAAATTTATCAACTTTAACATTTTCATATGAATACCTTTCCTTGTTATTCATTTTGCTGCTCTACCGTCATGCCCAAGAATTTTTAGTCGACAGTTAGAATTAAGGCTATCATGCTAGTAAGGTTCTTAAGACGTTTAATACGTGATGAGAGCAGAAGAGGAAGCAGATGACGGTCAACGTACGTATACTTTTCCAATCAGGTTTTTAGGTATTCAAAAGTTAAAGAAATTTAGACAGGAATGATAACTTCCTTTCAAAATCGAAGCTTATCATTATACTTTATTCATTTTTTCCACAGTCACAAATAATTTTTGGTCGCTAGATTTACATATAACTTCCAGTTGCGTAACAGTAGTATCCCTCCAATATTTTGGAATAAAAATCCAGTTGGATTTTTTCTTGACAACTGGCATAAAGCTTTGAGCACTGTCCTTGTGTAACAGTGATCTGAAAGAAGTTATCTGTCAATAGTAGGTTTTAAGATATTTTAATGGGGCATTAATATTTCCATGACAAAAAAACTTAACTCCATATTGTAACGAAGTTTTATTATTATAAGAAGTTATCTGCTAATACTAGGTTTTAGCATATTTTAATGGGGCATTAATATCTCCATCACAAAAAACTTAACTCTGTATTGTAACGAAGTTTGATTATTATCTCTTTTTAAAATTTTTACCTGAAAACATTAATGCACAACATTTGGAGGCAGCTTCCGTATATGTGTTTTAAACTATAAAGTTTAGACATCTCCATGGCAATCATACACTGTAACTAAACTTTAAATAGACTGGCATCGAATTATTGATAAGTCTAAATTATCAAGTAAAACTTGATAAGGGTGTAAAAGATTCTTTATAAAACCTAAATAAGAGCAGAAGGCATATCTCGTGCTTACAGATCAGAAAAACACTTGTACGAGATAACTTAAATTAACAACAAGTGAAATGTAAAACTTGCTTATATTCAAATGGACTAGCAGTCGAAGACGACATATTCAGTTTAAGCGAAGTTGGCTCTAAACGTAGCGGACGTGAAATTCAGCTATCGGCAATTATAATGCAAAGCCGAAGACAAGAACTCTTAATTAAAATAGTAACCTAGTAGCGCGGCCACGAGGGCAGAACACGCTCTGTCTTACTATCTCAAAACCCTAGACTTAAATACAAGCAAATTAATTTGCATTCTGACGGGAAAACAGAAAGAGAGAAGTAAGAGCATAGATCCAAAATGAAAAGTAAGTGATTCGTTTATATAAAAGAACCTCACTTTACTCAAATACATGTACAATTAGGTTCTTTTGCAGCATGTGCGCGCATACAGAACATGGATCCCTAATTACCAAAATGAGTTAATATACACTCTTAGACAAAAAAAAAAAAAAGACGCACCAAGAAGGAGTTATCCGAATGAGACGAAAATCGGTAGAAGTGATGTACATGTATAGAAAAACAAATGATTACAGTTTGAGAAAAATTGGATGATTTATGGAGTGATAGAGCTTCACAAAGTGAAAAAGTCAGTAACGCATTTGTCCACCTCTGGCCCTTATGCAAGCAGTTATTCTGTTTGACATTGATTGATAGAGGTTGCGGATGTCCTCCTGAGAGATATCGTGCCAAATTCTGTCCAACTGGCGCTTTAGATCGTCAACATCCCGAGTTGGTTCGAGAGCCCTGCCCATAATGCTCCAAACGTGCTCAATAGGAGAGAGATCCGGCAACCTTGCTGGCCAAGGTAATATTCGGCAAGCACTACGGCAAGCAGTAGAAACATGTTAAGTGGGGTGGGGCGGGCATTATCTTGCTGAAATGTAAGCCCATGGTGGCGTGACATGAAGGGCAACACAACGGGCCTCAGAACTTCGTCGATCTACCGCTGTGCTGTAAGGTTGGGACGGATGACAACCAAAGGGGTCCAACTATGAAATGAAATGACACCCCAAACCATTACTCCTGGTTGTCGGCCTGTCTGCCGAAAGACAGTCAGGTTGGTATCACACCACTGTCCGGGGCCTCTCCAGACTCGCCTTCGCTGGTCATTAAATTACTCCTGACATGCCGGAAGACAGTCAGTTTGGTATCACACCGCTGTCCGGGGCGTCTCCAGACTCTCCTTCGCTGGTCATCATGGCTCAGTTCAAAGCGGGACTCATCACTGAAGACTACTCTACTCCAGTCAGTAACATTCCAGTGCGAATGAGCTCGACACCACTGCAAACGGACTTGACTTTGTACAGATGTCAATGATAGTCGGCGCAAGGGGCGTCGTGACCTCAGCCCCCTTTCTCTGAGCCGTCTATGAATGGTCCTTGCGGTCACTGAAGCACGTACGATCGATGATAATGATGCATCTGGGGCCGTGAGTGCCGTTCTGACGATTGCTCGGTCTTCTCGTGCTGTCGTTTCTCTAATCCCACCGCTTCCTTCTTGACGCTGTGTGTGGCCATGGTTCACCCATCCCTGCCAACATCGTCTAATAGTGGCATCGCTCCTGCTCAGCAAACGGGCTGGAAGTTGTACAAAGGTCAATGATAGTCGGCGCAAGGGGGACCGTGACCTCAACCCGCTTTCTGTGAGCCGTCTCTGAATGGTCCTTGTGGTCACTGAAGCACTAGTTGCACGTACAATCGATGATAATGGTGTATCTGGGGCTGAGAGTGGCGCTCTGACGATTGCTCGGTCTTTACGTTCTGTTGTTTTTTAGGCCTACCGCTTCCTTCTTGACACTGTGTGCGGCCATGGTTCACCCATTCCTGCCAACATCGTCTAATAGTGGCATCGCTCCTGCTCAAATGTCGAGCTATTCGCCGATAGAACCAACCGGCTTCTTTAAGCCCAACTACACGACCTCTCTCAAATTCTGATATCTGCGCATATCGTTCGCGCACCTGTATGCGAGGCATAGTTACTGTCTACCAGAGTACACGGAAAACATAGTTACTGTCTACAAGAGTACGCGGAATAAAATTCGTAGATATAGAAAAAAATAGAATTTATGACCTGGAATCGTAATTTCTTCTCTTAAATATCCTTTCAGTTGCGCAGATCAGATGCGTTGCAGCGACAATGATTGCGTATTTCAACTAGGATTTCAAACATAACCCTTTGAAATTCTTTAATCTGTTGTAAATAGATTTACTTTAGATTTACTTTAGAGAAAGATAAATGGCCAAGTTCTGTTAAATATAATTATAAATAAAATAAAAATAAACCTGTAGAATTCAAGTTAAAGTGACACGAAAGATGAATGTTACAATACGAAAGGTCTACGAGTGTGATGAAATTACACTCGACATGGCTAGAAGATATACATATATTTTTGGAAAATACATACATACGTAATAAAACGTAATATGTTTATGTACACTAAACGATGTATGTGTTATTTTCGGAGTGACGTTGCATGGGATCAATTTTTGTTAGTGAAGTAAATGTCACTTTCTTAGAAGTACGTAGTATACTTATTTTCTGCCTTTTATTGAAAGAATGATATTCATTTTCTTTTACCGCTTGAGTCACGAAAATTCAGTATTTAATTTGGTTTCTATTTCACATGTATTTTAAACAAGGAAACAAAAAGTGCCTGATCGCACGCGACAAAAATGCCTTTGGATGTAACAAAATAAACGAAAAATAATGTGGATGTACAGAGAGAAACTCAGACGCATTACAAATATCTCCATAATAAAAATTTATACTCGGGATAGTCCACCAAACGAATGAAAATGTTAGGGTCTGTTGAAAGGGCTGTAGAGATAAAAAGGAATTTACCGAAGCTACTTTTCTTTTCTTTCACGTATTGAAAGAGTTTTTAATGCAGCTTGTTTCTTTTAGAAGAAGACTGAAAAAAATATTGGAATGTGTGCGAGTATACATAAACACTTTAAAGATCTGTGAAACACTTGTCATATAAATGAATTTACACTCTTTTTTCGGATTGTGAGAGATTTCAGGATTTGCAAAAATAGCTGCTCTTCATGTGAAAAGAATACAATTTCAGATATTTTCAGGACTTGATAACAATAAAACGCAGTAAGTAAGATAGTAGAAAAACAAAATTCTAAAGCATCTCAGACGGCCGAAGCTTTTTCCATCCAGTGAGAAATCTTACATTTTTCTAATATAAAAAAGCAGAAGTATTAGGATTGAAAAGCTTAAGTCAGTTTCATTTAAGCACTTTTATACTGCCAGAAACAGAATAAGTACATTTGCTTACATATTCAAATATTCTAACATTTCGTTTCACATTTATCTTATCACAAATCTCTTATAACCCGATGATGTGGTATTTTATGGACAATATTATTATTTCCATCCAGAGGGATCTTCCAATTTCAAATGGAAATAGTGCATACAATGGACATACTCTATACACGTTTATTGCACAACAAGAAGCAGTACAATCATTTCGTCGTTGTTCTTGTGTAGAACTGTTGCATCAAAAGGTTTCAGTGTTAAAAGACGCTTAATGTGGCTCTGCTAAGTTCTGAATTTATTGAAGAGTGCTGCACCCCCATGTGCAGACATCGAGCTCACCAAATTTCCTATTTTCTATTTTGTAACCACTTGAAGGTTTGTTTCGCTCTTTCTTAACAAGTAAAATCAAGTTCTTACAAAATAAGATTTGAAGAAGCAGTCGTACCTCACAAACTGATGGACAAAGATAGGAAAAATTTAGAAAACGTCTTATTATTTTAACTACTCAAATGAATTTACTGTCCTAGAAAATTAGAATTATTTCTTATTTCTCTGATGAACGCATTTGCGTGCAAGCATCATGCAGATATCTATGATGAGGAAAAAGAAGTGGGATAATAGAGTAGACATTATGACGACGATGTGCTTGTATTAAATTAAGTAAATAGGATAAGCCTGTCCAGAATCATCTTTAGAAACTGAAGAATAAATATTTAACAATTCTTCCACTTTCATTAGGACGGTAGCTCCTGCTATGTTAAGTAACTTTTGTAGTCTGTGATGCTACAGATTACCCCGAATTTTTTCCTTATTCTTTATTACTTTACGTATTGAGTATTTATTTTTACTATAAAATCTTTCAATTTTCATATAGAACATTTCTTAGCACCAAAGGTACTATCAGTCTCAAAGCTGAGTTTTTGCCCGTATCACATTTGAACTGTTGCCGACAAATTGTTACCGCCATATATTATTTTCAAAGAAATAATACAAAGAGTATCAAAATATGTATGGCAAAACAATAAAAGGATGTTGCTACGAAATGTTACCTCTATGCATTATTTTTAAAGAAATAATATAACGGATATAAAATAACGTATGGCAACACAAATAAGAGGATGTTGCCACCAAATTTTGTCACCTTGTATTATTTTTAAAGAAATAACATAAAGAATATTTAAAAAATGTATAACAATATATTTTCTCCTGTTTACAGCAACTACTTTAGGCGGCTTGCAGAGCCAGCGGTTAGTTATCAGAAAAGGGAAACGGACAGCAAATATGATCGAAATAATGCTGAAGTTCTAGAATAATAAGAGCTTCTGAGCTAAAAAATCTATGTTAACTCTTAATACTGTACCGGAAATTCTAAAGATAAGCTGTTTCGATTTTGCTATTGAATTTTATGACACGTAAGTGCGAAGAAAGGTGTTTAATGAAATTAAAATAAAATTAAAAAGGCCCAAAAGTGTTGTGCTCCTGAAGATGGAAAACGTATGTCTGCTTCTAAACCGACAAAGTTTTATTTGAAATATAAGAATACCTAAGATTGTATTTTTGCCTAATTTAAGTACATATTGTTGTCCAAAGTTTGTTGAATAAAACTTTGAATGTATTTATTTATTGCTGTTTTTGTCATATACATAATTTTGACTTTCTCTCTAATAGACAAGATATATCAAGGTTTCTTTGAAGCTTAGAAGTAGCAGTAAAATCACTACTGTAACGCTCTGAAGTGATACTCTCTGACTACGAAAGCTGCAATGAAATGTGTTTAAAGACATCAAGAAGATGGCTGAAAGCGGTGCAGATGGAAATGTATCTAAGTGCAAGAGAAGGACTCAGATTCTCTGATCACTGATGGCCGTAGTCTACTACTTACGTTATAACAATCCCCTATTTACGTTATAACAACGTTCTGGGAGAGAAGCGATCTGAGAACCTAGGAACGTGTGTGAGATTCCGAAGTTGACTCTTTTCATCCCCCTCTCATTTAGTTACCGCCGTTAAGGAAATGAATGCATATTACGAAGGAAGGAAAGGGGACTGACTGCTTTCCTACATTTATGATACTGTTGTGCATGTTGTCGTGATTACCATAGAAATTTAGTTTTTAATTTGTTTCAATGTCTCTACTGCACACTTGGTCGTAAGCCGTTCCTCACTCTGCGTATAATTTGAAACTTCAAAGACTATCCTTTTCCTTGTATTGTGAATCACGGACAACTGAAACAACGGATATAGGATATGCTATTAAGTCCGCAGGCAAGATCATACTGGCGGAAGTAATTTAGAAGCAGCCATCTGTTAGTGCTGCCATTGTGAAAAAAAATAAGATTTTAACTTTTCCTCTCCGCTCCCTCATGGATAGCAAATTCTCGGAATGTTCCCAATTAAAAAAGCATAGCTTAAAATTGACTTACAAATTCAAGCAGCTTGTTGTTGACTAACCAGAGCTGATAATTAACTGTAATGGTTTTGTTAGTAAAGCTTTAAGTAAGGCCATTAGTACTGCAGTCATAATGTAAGAACAATTCCATTTACTACAGTTACATTACGACTGCAGTTGTTATTAAATTTTGTCTCAGCAATCGCCGAATAGATAAGACTACTTGTTGAGCAGTAGCAGAATGATTCAGGTTTGAAACTCCGCGAAAGACTGAATGTTTGGGTACTTCGAGAATAATATGATTATAAAACAGTTTCTTTTCATGACTACTCCGTGAAGGCATCCCACTTGTTAGATCTTTAGCGGTGCTAAATTAAACAAACGTATTATTATTCATAATTTTGCTTAATAATTTCTCACCCGTTTATTTTAATCCGAAATATTTTCTGCATGGCCAAGTTGCTTATAATATTTTTTTTCTAATTATGCATTGAAAATATTTGTTGTTTTTATAAAGATCTAACTGATGGATAGTAATGTTACTAAAAGCTGGTTTTGTTTATTTGATTATGGCAAAGCACGCTGGGGATATATGCTTGAGGGGAAGGATTCCATCCTGGAAAATTTTGTAAGAGAAACTGGCTCGCATCCTCATTACCACGAAACCGCCCAGGGAGCCAACCCATTCGCTTGGAATCGAACTGAGATCGAACTACCAGTGTGCAACAACTTTGCCGCTTGGGCACTGGTGGGTTAATCAGCAGTTAATAAAGATGATATCGGATAGAAAGCAAAGCTGTTTTTCTTCAGACGATAGTCATCTGCAGATAATGCTGATTAACAATGCTGTTCTTATTTACATCTATCAGAAGCTGTGGAAGTTCTTTCCTGCCAATGCATCCGCTTTTAAGTAAATAATGAGTTTAAACTATTTATTGAAATTATGTGTTGAGGTTAGTTAATAATCAATGTTTTTGTCGAATATTGTAGTACACAATGTAGAGACATCAGGTTGTTTCAAAGCAGAAGTGAAAAATGAGTAATGGGACTCGAACCACAGACCTCTCGAATACGCGCCGAGCGTGCTGACCACTACATTACGAAAGCATGCAAAGAAGGCAGGAGAAATACCTCATAACATAATCAACTAAAGACAATGACTGTGAATTTTCTACCAGAGAGGGCTGATGAGTTATTTTTCTATTAAGAGAGGCTGACCAATGATTCGGAATATAAAGTGCTTGTAAATGCAGCCTTTTCCCGATCTGTTTGTTGGAACATATTGGATAAATGAAGTTTTCATGTTTCATTCCTATGCAATACAAAACGTCGCAATTCCCTAGTAAGTCCTCCACGAAGGTATTTCAACGCATAGGCGAATAACCTTCATTCCGTAATCAAAAAAATCTGATCTAGCGAGAACATGACCTCCCGCCAGTTTTACGTTTTAAAGAGTAATTGGCTTTGTAGAGACATTAGGTTATTTTTGAAGCAGGAGACATAAGAAATGAGCAATGCGTTCTCCAGGACTCGAACCTGGACCTCTCTAATACGCGCCGGGTGTACTACCGTTACACCACGAAGGCATACAGAAAGGAGGGAGAAAATGACTTATAGCTTTAAGTAAGGTAAAACTTCCGGTTGATCCTACGTAAACAAGATCTAATTTGTTATTCCAATAAAGAGAAAGGTCTGTAATACGAAATTTTAGATTATATTTTATTAGGCATAATTGGCTAGGTATAAAAACTGTTTTACTAAATTTATTTTAGCATAATCAAATATTTGTTCCTATCATTCTTTTTATTAAAAAGGATACATTACTTAGCAGTTGAATAACATATAATTTAATTAGCTTTTAGTTAATGGAACTTGATTGTTCATAATATACTTCCAATAAATATTTTGAAGCAAATAGCATAATTTAAATTTCTTCTGTGTTATTTCTATAGTGTCATAAAATATAAGTTTATTTTTATTTGAGAGGGCATCCTAGCGATATTTAGGTATCAATAAACAATATTCGTTAGTTTTGGAATTACAACTGATTAAGCGTTTTCAAATTTGTTATTTGGTCTTGTGCCTCGTCGTGATCAACAGCGCAACAGTGCAATAACAAAATAGTGCATTCCTAGAGTCTTGAAGTTCTACAAATGATATGCCGTTATAAAAATTATTCTCTTCCGCGGGCTGATCTAAATAAATATCTTATCTAGATATAGTAGAAATAACCTTAATATTTGATGCACTATTTTTTTATTAAACTCTGATGCTGAATTTTCCCACAAACTTCTGTTAAGAGTTCCAAGTAAAATACCACTTCCGGTTTATCATATATAATCAAAATCTAATACGTTGTTTTCAATCATGACTACATATACATCGTATACGCTTATATGAGTTTTAAACACTAAGTTTGAGAAGCTCTGGATTATACCAAAATATACTTTTTCACGAAAATATATTTAGGTTTTCAATTAAAGTATCACTTCCGCTATATCAATTTTAGCCCAAATCTAGCATGTTGTTCCTATTGATGTAAAATCTTAAATACTGAATTTAAAGTGTTTTGGATTGTACTTTAATATAATTTTTAATTAGAAACTGTTATTGGAATACAAAAGCTCAAATACCGAAAACAGAAATTTTTGGAAGTTTGACATAAGAGCTATCGTTAACCAAAAAATTGTTCCTCAGGTACGAACAGACAGAGAGACATCATTGCAAAAACAGTAAAAACGCGTTGTGTCTATCTAATTCATGCTTTAACTAAACTCAGTGGAGCAACAGCCCTAGTGGGTCATGCTCTGCAGTGCCCTTTTTCTGTTTTCTTGACCTTTTGGGCCCCATCATCTTGTAGTAGTAATGCATGCTTTTTCACTGTAAATTCACTATCGAATTTTTCGAACAAAATATTACCTCCCCCATCTATGCAAGCAGATTGACGGGTGGTAAAAATTCAAACCCATATGTCTATCGGTGAACATCATTTGCCTACATATTTGCTTAGCAAAGTTACGAATATTTTTTTTTATATGAAACGCTCGAAAATAGTCCCTGTATTTATTAGGCATCTCGTTTCTTTACTTGTAACAAATTCTTACAAATATATAGGTGCATCTCGTTTCTTTTACTTGTGACAACTAACTAATTAACATCATAATTTTAACTTTGGGTCCGTAAAAATTATCCGAAAGGTTTCTTCCATCTGTGAATTGGAATTTTTTTAAGCTTTTCACATTCACAAAGATTTATCTTATTTAATTAATGACTTTAATTCCTAGTCAAGTCCTTCCTAACTCTTTTAAAATTCTATTAACTTAATTTTTCAATTTTCTTTACTATTTTTTCCAACGGATGGATCTATCTTCACTTTTGCTTTACTCCTTTTGGGTATAAATACAACCGTGGCTTTCCTCTCGTTGTAGAAGTCTTTGCTACTGATGAAGAGGCACCTGCACCTGTTTGTCCACGAAATCGGTGGTGTCTTAACTAAAATCTATGTCAAATGCAAGGTTGTTGCATTGCCAATTTTATGACAAGTTACGATTAACTACCTTCACTTAACTCCTATCCTTTAGAAGTTGTCTCTGTGTGATGACGAGAAATTGTCTCTTCTTAGTGTTGATTGTATACACAAGACCCAATTTAAAACATAAATTTAGCATTATGAAGTTTATGAACTTTATTCCTCTAAAACTGTTTGTCTAAAAAAACACAAAACTAGGTTCTTAGTTATTATTTGTTCACAGCGCCTTGCTGAAACTCTCCAGTATTTGCACAGAGCATTGGATTGAGGTAGTATATGACGAAACTAAGTATAAAAGAAATAATCCCCATAAAGCTAACCATAAGCGAAATTTAATCAAATGTTAAACCCTGATTTACTAAAAACACGTGTAGTATTTAATTAATGTTATAATCATACTAGCGTTATATGAATAAAAATTATAGTTAAGTTATTGTAATTATCATGGGCAATAATTTTTCTAATTACTTAGTTAAAAATGCTTGCCTCAATTGCAATAAGTATTTTTAATCACGATATAATTATATTTACCAGAAGGCAATTATACTGTCACTATCATGGGCAGTTACTTTTAGATTTGTGTAATTATAATTATCTGAAATTGCTATAATTACATCGTAACTGTAATTAAATTGTTGTTAAAATTATAGAAAGGCAACTGAATGGTCATTATAATTACCATATAACATATGTTCTGTAACTGCGTAGCTTCAAAAATGGTGTAATTAAAATTACACAAAGGTAACCATTTAGTAACTGCGTAAGGTAATTACAATTATAATGTTAATTCTGATGCATTTTACTTAACTTATTATTGAAATCATACTAAATACTATGCCTACGAAAAGGGCTTTACTATATGTAGTGGCTTATTTTGAAACTAAATTATATGTGAATCATTTCATAGGCAGGTTTGCTCACAATCCTGTAACGCATAATTCGCATAATTATACAGCTAGCTCTGAATTTCTTCTGAGGTTTTACTACTAATAACGAAAAATTAAAATCTGCCTATGTTCCAAGCGTTTCGATTAGCATGATTAAATTCACGTTCATATAAAAATATTTGCTGCTTAAATTTAAAGTATTATTATATTTATTTATTAATTTTTTCTGCAACAGAATTGAATCTAAATTGTACAAAGAAATGTATCCTACCCTTTAATGTAGCATATAACTGCATGTGAATGTTTGTTTCCACACAGCTAATTATTTCATTCCGCCCGATTTTAAAGTGGAGAAGGGGCTAAATATATCTTCAAAAAGTTCCTTCCCTTTTCGAATGTTCATTTTAGCCTTAGGTAGAACGATAAGGTTTTGCTTCTTTCCTCACTTTTTACCACTTCTTGCTCGTAATTTATGACTTTTTAGTCCTGAACACATCTAGGATGACATCATTTGTGAGGGCAACTCTATAGCAACATCAGATACTAATGCGTGATTACGCTAATCAAGTGATAAAAAAGTCTCCATTTTGCAATGCATTTTATCTAATTTTTCATTGAAAGACTATACTTTCTCTCAGCTGTCTATTTACACTCAAATTCAAATAGTGAAGGGTGTTTTCTCCGGACCCCGTATGTATCTCCTCTCTGTATTGTCTTGACTGAGGATCTAAAATTTCTCAAACTTGGTATTTGAAATAGGTGTTATTGAGAATAACATAATACATTTTATAGGTAATATTTTAAAGTCAAAACATGAGAACTGGTGTATACATGGACGATGGGCAAGTATGGTTATCACATTCCATCCTATGGAAGACTAGACTAATAAACGTTAAGTAGTATTTATAATTAATATTGAACTATAAAAGTATAAACAAATTATATTTTATTTACAAGCGATCAATCGGGTATGATAGTTTACTTAAAGCTCATTGCTATTCCTTCAGTTCCATGCCTTAACGTAGAATTGGAAGAGAGGTCATGTAGTTGGCGACACCGGATTTTTATGTTTTTATTTTTTTAATTTTATTTTCTTGAATTACGATCAATGCTATTAAATAACAACTATTAGCTAACGTCTGCTAAAATTGTTAGATTTCATAGCCATGAAGAAATATAAAAAGATTTTTTATTTTTTATTTTTACATTATTTTTGTTCCACAGTAAGTAAAAATGTTTAATAGCGAGATGAAGAGGATTTTAATGATAAAATTTAGAGTAACGGAAACTCCCTAATATTACTTAACCACAAAAAATTATAAATAAAGACAGGAGGGGAAAATCTTACATGTCTTTAATTTTATAAATTAGAACAAGCTATTATTGTTATTAAAAACTAATCATATTTTAACCATTTGCCGCATTCCACCCTTCGTAGTGTATACGGTTAGCATGTTTAGCTAGTGTAGTTCATGCTTCTAATCCTGGCGAGGGCAAAGTGAATTTTTATTATTTTTTGGCCTCACGAAACTCTAGTGTGGTATCCGAACTAAAAATGCGGTGTACGATAACACATTATCAGCTAAATATTTTATCAGCTGGGTTTGGTGCTTCTCTTCATTTTTCGCTTTCATTGGAAGGGAATGTAAGTAATTGTAGCATTCCCCCTTTCCTATTCTATTTCTTTAGCACTTATCACGATTAGCTATCATTGAACACAAAGCTGCATTGAAGAACCTTGGAGGATCCGTGGTTCCAATACCGGCAACGCCGAAACTGAATTTTCTTATTTTCCATTTCGAAAAATACCTGACGGTTTGCGCAAGATATTACAGAATATAAATAAATCTTGTTTTTCTTTATATTATTAAAGGAAACACAGCTTAGTAGTGTTTCCTTTAATAAAATGCATTTAAAAATTAAAAAGCGATCAAATCAAACTATTAGTCTTCATTTCTATTCCGAATATATAAAGCAAAGTAAGGTTTAGAAGATTTACCTCGATTAAAATTTATCCAAACTATTTTTTTTTATTTCAAATGAAAAGGCAAATACCAAAGTACGAAAGTACAAGCAAACAATAAAAGGTGTACATAAAAATGACAGAAATCATTGCCCTAATAAAAGTTCTCTAGCACGCCAGTAAAGCGCCGTTTCAGATTCCCTAAGAAGTGACGCGCATCGACGGATGTGGCCTCTTTTCATTGGATCTGCCGAATTACAGAGAGAGCAGCGAGGGTTCGAAAAGATTCCAATGCGATGGAGCTGCTCTGCCAAGTAGTCCAGTCAAGAGGCGGAACTGGGCAAGAGCTTCCCTCCTTAGACTGCTGGGAATTGCTAAGAGATCTTCAGTTCTCCAACGCTTTATCATATCTTGAATTTGCAATTTATAACATTTCCCCATCATTTACTAGATATAAAGCCTGATGGAATAGAAAGATAAATTATCCGAAGTAATATTCCATATAAGAACATTGTAAGTATTAGGATGGTTAAATCTCTCAGAAAGTCAAAGATTTATGCTAACGATTTTATACCGACTACATGCTCCACCAGCTCGGCACTACATGGCCGACAGACCCTTCCGGGGGTTGAGCCCCATTCTCCGCATCTTGGAGAATATCGGCGCCAGTCATGGCCCAACGGCGACGCTGGTCGTCTATTTGCTACCTGCCAGTCGCTCGGCCTGCTCTTCGCAGAGGGTACTTACCCAACAAACATGGGTTGTTGTTCGCAGAGGGTACTTACCCAACAAACATGGGACCTTTCCGGGGCCTCAAGAACCACTAGGTTTATGCGTTTTATACTCCCGTGGCCAAGACTGCCTAAGTACAGATCCCAGCCAGTAGCTTCGTAGAGTTTTCTAGGTCGGGAAGGAAGGGATTCCCGGGGGGGGAAGAGATTTATGCTAAATTTTCCCTACTCTCCTGGAAAAGCTATTTCTTCTATTCAAGAAAATGAAGGTCAGCACTGTAACTTATTAGACATTATAGCGTGGCAATGAAAGTGTACTCAATTTACTCACAAAAATTACGTTCACTATTAAATAATAATAATTCTATGTTATATTTATGTTATAGTGTATAATAACAATAATAATTAATTCTGTATTATACTGATGAATAATTTTGATACCACGTTTGATTTATTATCCTCAGTGTCATCATCATTTATGTAATAAAGTTTCCACATTTAAGTACAAGCTTTGTACCTTAAATAGTTTTCAATTAATTGTCTAAGATCAAGAAGCGATCTTGATCTTAATCAATTAATTGTTAGATTATTTTTCAAAATACATTGCTTTATGATAAAAACAATATTACTTTCAAATTTAAGTAAAATGTTTTTAAACTAAGTTAGGAAATTGTTAAAGGCATTTACAATAAACGTACGAAATGAAGTGCTGAAGTCAAATTTTATGGAAAAATTAGATTAAAACACAGATCCCTTTTGATTCACGAAACGTAAAATGCTTAAATATGTGCATTAAACGTTAGTAGAAGTTGCTCCCGGTCACGCAAGAGGGATGCGTCTTCTCCAAGAGAGGTTTCCGGAATTTCGTAATGTACTGATGTAAGAGCCTTTCGTTTCAAGAATACCATTATAAGATTTATGAAAACGAACAGTTTTGTACTTCTGTTTCTCAAGAAGAAATGGGAGTGTTCTCTTTTTACATTTTGATTTAAAGCGAAAATGAAAAGGGCTTGAGAGTGCTTTTTACACGCAGTGAGCTATTTTTTTTTTATGAAAATAATGCTTTACTTAAAATAAGATTTGTTTCTGTGCTTTAGGTATCAAAGTATTCAGTGGAGACATTTAAAGTGAGCCACAATATTTTCACGTTCCCTTGCGCATACACCGAGATCTGATACTACAAGAAAGTTAAACAAGCTCCTGAAATTTTGTTACTACTCCTGTCTCTTCGCCATCTTTAAAATCTCTCTTATCTCATCTTTTTCACGTTTCATAGGATAAGGCTTTAAAAATAACCAAAAACGAATGACGAAGAAAGCATGCTTTGTCTAAAGTCTTCGCAATTCCTGAATACGTTCACTTCAAAATACATCCTCACATTTTTTTTTTCAAGATTCCTTACTGCCAATTAAAGCATCGAAAAGACGGGAACTATTTTTTATTATGCGTTTATCAGTTTAAAAATAAGCTCTAACCAAATCTTTACCTTCTTTGCAAATCGCCGTCAAAATTTTTTTTTAAATCTCAGCATGCACGGACTTTTGAGTTGAGATTAGTCAAATGCCTAAATTTTGCCTATATTTGAATAATATTTCTAATGTTCTAACATTTATGGTGTGCATACTAATCCTTGAAATCAGGAATAAGAATTTAGCTTAATTTAAAACATTTATCCCGTCTCAAAATGATTAATTTTTTCCAATTGAAAATGGAAGTAATGGAAACTAAAATTGAATCTGGTACTCAAGTGCACCTGAAATATAGAGAAATAACTTCTTTAAAAGAGTTAATTTTATATCACAAGGGAGAAAAATGTTTTTTAATTTTATTTTAAAGAAGCATAGTAATCTAAATTAAGTTTTTTGTAGCACAGTTTCTCGTCGAGATGTAATTTTTTTATTATTTATTACCTTGTTCTAAAATGTACTTAGCTAATGCAAAAGCCTCACACTAAATTCTTAAAAAACACTAAATTAACTAAACACTAATTTTTTAAAAAACTAAAACTTTTAAATGCTTCAAGCCTGAAGCTTGTAAATGCTGCGGAAATTTGAAGAACGTTTCTCCAAATTGCATACATCTATGGAAGTTTAATAGTATTAAACGCAATAACGGAAATGAACTCGAAGCTGCGAAGTGGAAGTTAAGCAGGGTAAAAGTTATTTGACAGGGATCATCACTGTTGAATATATGTCACTACTTCTGTTAATATATGTAATGTGGATTTATTAAAAAGATATTTAATATCTGAAGTAAATTGCACTTTACTTCAGCATTTTATGTACTCTTCTTCTACAAAAATGCAGAATTTAGGAAACACTATATCCAGAAAATAGATTGCTATTTTTGAAGTCAAGGGAAACATTTTTCAGGTAAAATAAAAAACGTTTCTTTTCCCTTAAATGGCGAGATATCAGTTAAGTAATAGGAATATTACATGAGTAATTTTTCTGCAATGATACAGATAGATAAGCTAAGTAATATGAAGCGATTTTTAAAGCAATATCAGTATCATGTAACAAACATAGAATTGTGTAAATATCTGCACATTTTTGTTCTAATATATATCATACGAGAAAAATGTAAAAACATATGTATTAACGCTACTTTACAAGCTTTAAATTATAAGGAAATGGTAGCGCTCACTGAATATGAGAAAGATTTTAGTAATAGCGCCTCACTCAGAAACACTTAGGAAAAGGGATCGTTTAAAAATGTGAAATTTGATGATTTCAACAAAAGAAAGACAATAAACACGCTACGGATCAAATAGTATAACAAGGTGAAACATAATCTAAACATTGCAGGCTACTAAATTCTTTGAAATTATACCAAATTTAATACTTCATCACACAGCTTCATATGAGAGATTTGTTGTTTCTTTTATTGTACATAATGTAAACGTGAAGAAATTTTCTTCGGATAATCTTCACCAAATGCCCTACTAAACTTAATTTTAATAAATTAAGTTATTGAAAACCGAAGTAATTTGATGAAATGGTATGTAGTATTATCAATCAGCAATGATCTATCATGTTTATGGATTTCATACCATGTTGCAATCGTACCTATTTCTATGACAATTGCACTGCTTGAGACTTTTCAACGACGGTTTGCTTAAACGACGAATGACTTTGGATTAAATTGTAATACAGGAGATCAGAAGCGGGTTGCGGATGAAATGTGAAGCGAAGGATACAGTAATTTGTGGAAAGCAAATAATTATGTACAAAATATGAGCATCAGTGCTGAGAGATTGTGTTAAGATTTATCTAGTATGTGCACTACTTTGTTAATTACTAAATCTATCTCTGGCAGTCTATCAGCTTAATGCTAAGAAATACTGTCTTCGAAAATATGAAACTTTTAGAATATAGTAAACGCAGACATAAGAAAATAGTTAAAATTTAATTTAAAAGTCCATAAACGTAAACTCAATTTAGTGTCGTCTGAATTTTCTTTATCATATTATCCCAAGAGTCACCGTCACAAAAAAAAAACAGATTTTTGCAAAAATCTAAAGTGTGGAATCTCTCCCCGTAGTAATACTTCAAAGTAATTAAAACTTTTTAAAATGAGGGAGATCTGCGAAAACTGGGCATTAAGGATGTAAATATATATTAAAACTGCATCACACAGTAATGAATAAGTTAACCTTTTTTTATATTAAATAGTGGAGATTTTAGATTTTAAATAGCAAATTTAAATTTCAAAGTTTTAAAGATAACTATCTAGATTTACTTATTTCCATTCGCAGCTTTTGACCATTTTCTCATCTTCTCTTTGCAATATCTGTCTCACGTACGGATAACAAAGAGCTCTATTCTTTCCTTCTTCGAACTAGAGGTTAGATATGAGAAAATGATTGCGTGATAGAAAAATGCTATAAACACGCAAGATACAGCATCAGCTAGATCATGCAGTAGTGTCTGCTGATCCTTTTACATTGCCATCCTTTCACCACTCTTAAGCATCAGGGATAGAAAGTGAAGATCTAATTCGTGGTAATTATCAATTTAGCGCATTTACGAACTCACTTCAGAAACCAGAAGAGGACAAGAAGCATTTAAAAAATACTGTTGGATCAAAAGACAAAAATTTCTTTTCATTCAAGGAGGAAAAGAAGAAAATAACAAAATTTTACTTTTTCTATATTTTCTTGCTATGAAGACTTCGAATCCTCAGTTTCCTTTTATGTCACTCCTCGAGACGACTGAAAATTGAGACCGCAGCTAGCCAATAAAGTGTCGCGAAGATTTCATATATGTTCTTGCAATAACTCACAGCTCTAGTGGGCACGCAACCTTCTCCCCCCTCCGCTTATGAATGCCTCGTTTCCCCAAGCCCCCCGCCAACGCCAATATTTTATTGCAGGGGGAAACTCAATACTCTTCAGAGATTGATGTACTTGGTTGGTTGTATTGTGGCTCCTACATGTGTACCTTGCACTGAGATTCTAGATTTAGTGAGGCCTACAGAGAGTGCATAGAATGCGAAATGATCTGCTAGATCAAATCCGGTAATCGACCGCTGTCGGTTTTTTGACATCTAGGTAATCATTTTCCCTCTTTCCCCTCTTCTCCCAACATCGGACTGTCCAAGAAAGGAAGGAAAATGATCGATTCTGCACATATTTCTCACAAATTCGATGAATTTTCGTAGGAGGGGGAGATGGTAGAAAAGAAAATCCACTGCGTTTCAAAGTTTATTGTTTCTATTTTGTGAAGAAATAAACTTAACTCAAAACATACTCAGAACTTTGCATCTGCCATTTTTGTTGTCATGGCTATATTTTGAATAAAAATATATAAATAATAAGAAATGTTGATTTGGATTTCTTGGTTTCGCTCAAAATAATATTCGTAAGTAAAAACTGGGCACCCGCAGCCGTTCTTACATTTTGCATATCAGCAGCATTTAGGTTTGGTAAACGTATAGCCTGTCGGTCACCTCTTTAGAAAATAAGTAAAGGAAATTTCTATTTTTTTACTTTTAGCTCTTAAAAAGCTGGATAACATGACAGGTATACATTCATTAACCTGTAGAATAATAAGTAACTTAATACTAGTAAATGCACAAATGATAAAATGGTTGATTTGTTTTCAACCTATATATCACCAGGAAACAGTAAATTATGACTTTAATGTATTGGAGGAATATACCATATATGATGACAAATTTGATCAAAAGTTTAATTACTGTTTCTTAGTCCGCATTATTTGAGAATTATAAAGCTAGAAGATTAGATATAAAATTTCAGTATGCAGAAAATAATAAAAAATATCTTATGAATCATTTGTAAATAATTTACAGCTAACATAAGTATTTAATTGAAAATTTTCTTAAAATAAGCAAGTATGTTTTTTCAGCTAAAATTTTAACATTTATCAGTGCTATGAATCATGATATATGTTTATAACGTAAAAATTAGAAACAATTAAATTGAATTAAATTGTTCTATTCGCCAATGAAATTATCCCAGTAAAATTTTTATTTGGTTCAGCAACTGCCTGAAAATTTATCAAAGTTATGACGTTATCAACAGGCAAGGAAACAGGCAATGAAAATTTGCGTAAGCGCACTTCTTCTACTTTTCCACACTTTGCTTGCTTTTTGTGTTTACAGTGTTGCCTTCCTTAAGAGTTGTCTAACAATGTATATCTTCTTAGGTCGTTGCTCACATACACATATATACCCTTCCTGATTTATTAGAAAACTAAGATTCATCTGACCATATAACAGAACGTTTTTGCAAATATCAAAGATAACTTCCGTATCGGAAGCATGTAATGATTGGAAGTAAGCTCCTTAATGATTTGAAAAAATAGAAATTCATTTGTACTTCGGAAGACACCAGCTGTCAACTGGTAGAATCATTGAAAGCGGTTAGTTCGACCTGTGCTCAAATCGTCGTGAACGAACTGGTTGAGTAGGATTTTTGTGGATTGATTTTGCATGTTTAACACGCATACATGCAAATTTACCTTAAATGTTCTTCAGGTAAACATCTCCGCTCTTATGAAGATAGCGCTCGACTGCTTTGCTATAGTTCAAATAATTCTATATCTAACCCATCCTTTGCACGTCTGCCACTTCTGTTTAAATTGTATTCGTTATGTTTTAATATATCCTGCCAAAAGAACGATTTGACTAACTGCTGTTGGACTGTGTAAATAAAAGCGTTTGAAGTTTTTCCTACATATAATTCTTTCAGTCATATTTTATCAAGACTATAGCTAGAGAGCACTGACACGGACTTGATATGTGGCTTTGGAAATTAATTCTAGTTATTCAGTATAAGAATTAAAGGTAAAGTATTTAAGTTTTATCTGCCCGCTGTTCTGAAGTGCAATGAAAATTGGAATGTTGGTAGAGTACCTAGTTCTCAGTTTCTATACATTGCTTTGGTTTGGATTATTTACATAACATCAATGGTTTGATCTATGGGGCGGATATTACTGAAAAGGCTTGGTACTTAACTTTTGATGCTTAGTAAATGATAGCAGAAACCATTATTTCCAGAGCTTAATGTCATGTAATTTTGTCACTAGATCTAATGAACTAAAAGGTGGATCGAAAATAATATTGACTTTCAACAGTATACCACATTATATCCTATTACTTCAACTGTATGCCACTGAATGTGTTAAAATATGGACTAACGAGGAAGTAGCTTGAAACTCGAATCTCCGAGAATGTAAGAAAAAAAAAACGAGTGTACAAGAGAGATGCAAACTACGAAACTTCTTGGGCTAAGTACCTGCTACAAAACTTTTAACCACTTAGATTTAACTGAATCTTTTAAGATCAGCTCTTTTAAGCCTTAGGATAACTATTTGTAGGATGATATGAAGTGGAAGATGGAAATGAATCAAATAAAGGATTTGATCATCAGAAGACCGCATTGTGAAAATTTTAAATCTGATGAAATACGAGTCTACACATTTTCCAATGTTACTTTAAGAGCAGACGGTGCAGTAGCTTGTTTTAAAATTACATCAATAATAAAATGGTATACAAGTTTCATTTTAGTCCAGTCTCGATTGGCTCTAGTTACTCGTATTACTCTTTCAAGACTCGTAAGAGATATCTTGTACAAACGTCATTAACTATGAGGGTGCTGAAAAACAACTGCAATCAGATACGTCAGACACACGTCATGTGAAGACAAATCAGAGAACAAATCACTACTGAGCTTCCATAATTACTACAGCCTGCATAAGGTAATTCGACTCAAAGTGTAGATAAAGATGTTTGTTCACGATATCAAAAAAACTCTGTAAGGCTAAGAAGTTTTTGACAGAACAAGAACTGATTAATCTTAAAACGTTCTGCATTAAATACTCTCAAGTAAACTGGTTTCTGGACGAACTGATGCAATGTTAAAAGGAAACGAGTTAAACAAATCATCTCGATTGTTTTGCTTTGACCTGATGTTAGATGAAAGCAAACTTACCCATTTAGGATTACGTCTCCATAATTCACGTTTAGCTGCTAATCGAAAACTTCTTCTTACATTTCCCTAAGATATTGCTTTACTGAGCTCATAATTAAGCAAGACCTTCGAAGTGTTTTACATTCCGTATTTCTGAGCTACTCGTTGAAATTAAGGAAGGACCTTTAGTGGACTATAAAATGTCGTCAAAGAGTAAAATATCTTTTGAACAATTGCTATAAACGCAAGAGCTTCAAAACATTACAGGGTTCTACTGTAACTCGAATCTTGTGTTTAAGTCCTTCACACCCTATTAGACTACTACCGAGTTATCGCTGACTCTGAAACAATCACAAAGTCAGAAAAAGATTAAAATAGCCCTTTTTTATTTAATCGTAAACTGAACAGAAATGCGCAGCTTGTGCTAAAAACGAATGCATGTTACCTTGTGGATATTTAAATTAGCATAACAGGAAGTTAAATTACGAATGTCGATACCAAACTCAGAGACTACACATAAAACAGGCTAATTAAGCTGGCTCAGATATCCATCGGCGTGTAATTTAAAACATCAGCAAGCAAGACGCTAAAGCCTGATACAACTTAGGCAGAACTACCGATGTAAGTAACAGCAAGACACGGCTGATAGAAGCTCTAATCTAAACATTCAAAATTCACAAATAACTAATTAGCATTCTGGTGAGGACTAAGGAGAAAAGAAGTTATAGTAAAGAATCAAATAATAATAAATTGTTAATAAATACAAAATACTTTACAACATGGGAATGAGTGAGATCAAGGAAATATGCCACTGCCCCTTGATAGAATTAAGACAGTATGAGTGTTTGAGTGTCCATGAGTGGACTTTCTAGGACCACTTGACATGAAACACATAGGTGAAAGTTATATGTTACCATTTTCAAATGTGAAAAACCTCGCACCATCCACTTAAAAACGGTTTCGGCTCTAAGAATTGACAAAATCCTTTCGACGTTTTTTCTCAAAACTTGGGCTATATAAAGCTATGTACAGTGACAATGCAAAGAACTTTAACATAGGAAATTTGTTTATACCAAAACTCGCAACTGTAGGCATTGCTCATTTTGACTACTCCCAGATAACCTTTCATTTTATGTTTAGAAAGTTATTGGGAGAAAGAATCAATATATAGCAATATTATTGCATTAAAATTGTTTTCATAATAGTAGATTATATTTTAATAGTAGATTATATTTATTAGGTATACATACACATATATTCATAAAAAGGCACATAAAATAAATATATTATTCCATTTAAAATTTAAATAATTGGTTTATACATTTTATCAAAAGATTTTTAAACAATATGCAAACACATATTGAAGCACTCAATGTTAAGAAAAGAAAACTGTCATGCTTTAAGACAGACTCATGTTTTCAACAAATGCCTCTTGAATTCTGTGTATAACTAATTTGCTGTATCATTTTAATGCAGATTTAATTTTCTCGTGGACATTTTAACTCTACAAAATATATTAATCTTTATTTTTAATTCTACAAAAAGTGTTCAAACAAATGCTTCTAATAAACTAATATAATAGGTTTCTTCAATTAAAAAAGTGTAATTGACTAGACAGAATAGTTTAAAACATGTGTCTCAGAAAGTTTGGAATAAAATTAAAGAAGGGTAATGAATATGCAATAAGGCGTTCTGATTCAGTGAAATTCTTAAGTCTCAGTTCTCAGAAATTCAAAAGTTTCCTTGCCAAAGCTTTGAAAAGAGCGTGCTGTTTGAAAAGAAATGCAAAATCATCATATGCTATTCTCGCATTCAGATAAAACATTTTCATCTGAAGTCAGAAGAAAATCGTAATTCTAATCATGATCTGAAATTATCTCCTAAATACTTATTGATAAATTTTGCAAGGTTTCAAAGCTTCTTCTACAAAACGTCCACAGATGACAAGTCAGAATGTCTGCGGTAAATCTTCTTTTGGCAGCAGTTTAGAAACAAAAATTCTGAAATATTTTTGGTGCTTATTATATATTAAACTTGAAGCTCTAATGTATATTTGTGCTCAACGAAATTTAAACTGACTGCTCCATACTTAGATTTTATTTATATTTCATAACTGTCAAATATATATCCCCGAATGTTCTCTCCTAGGTTAGAAAAATCTGTTTACAATTTTTTTCAACTCTTACCGGAAAGCAAAATTAGTAGTTACATGGAAAAATACTCTAATTAATAAAATTCTATTTTCTTTTCCTATTAGAAAGATTATTTAATGTAAAAAATGTTCTATAAGCTTTCAGCTGTGTATTGATGGAGAATTCAGATTGACAGGGGCCACGGATTTAAATATAGATTCTGTATAAATCTGAAATTAAAGCACTATTCGTATTGAAGATCTAAGTGCAGCGCGTTTAAGTAATTTTAGGGAAAGTAATAAAATTTATCTTTAAAGCTAATCTTTTTATGTCGCCGAGCAACATAAAAGGATACGAAATTTCGAAGCCATCAGTTTGCGGCATCTAGTATGGTTATATTATTAAAATGGCAGAATGCTATTTGAATGGTTGAGTGATTCATTAAAGATACTCAACTGATGAATTATTATGGCAGAAAAGCAATTTAAATGTCTCACAGAAAAACCTATTCGGTACAATGATTTTGTATATTATAGCAAAGATAATAAAACTTCCTTCGATAAAAATACTTGGAAAGGCTTTATTACCATACGAAATAGTGTAAATTGTGCTAACGGAAATAGAAACTATCCTTGACTCTCGACCAATAAAATATGCATATAGTGATCCTTGAAATCCTCTGTTCTAACTCTTGCCCCCTTTTAGAAGCATAAAGATTAATATCTCTTCTTGACTATAAAGCCCGTATCGAAGAAGTTACATTCAACAAAAACATCGTATTGAAAATGTATATTTACACTGGTGTGCAAAAATTAAGGACGAGACGGTTTTTTCAATATAACTTTGTACAAAAGCTTTCCAAATCAACACATTTAATACCGTAAGATCCCCAATACGTAAAGACATGAGTAATGTAAGCAACACTTACTAAAAGAGAAATCAGAGGGATAAAAAGAAGCTTTATTGAAAAAGTAGCATGGAGCGCAATGCGACTGAAGGAAGAAACATCCCTGTGATGGGTGTCCAGCAAGAAACATCCGGTCTTTAATAGGGGATATGATCTCCCCTGACTGCTAGGCAGGTTTCACATCATTTGTGCATGCTGGATATGTGGTTGTTAATGAGCTGTTGAGACACTGCTGCTCGTTCCTCTTGTAGCACCAATCGCAGTTTCGGAATCGTTACTGGCGATAAGTTACGTGCTGCCACGGGTCTCCCTAGTAAGTTCCGTACATGCTTGACGGGATTTAGATCCAGAGACCTTGCCGACCAATCCATGTGTTCAATATCTTCACTCTCCAACAGCTCTTCGACAGTAACTGTGCGATGAGGTGGAGCGTTGTCGTCCATGAAGAGGAACTGAGGACCCATAGCCCTTGTGAAAAGACGCATGTAAGGAAGAAGAACCTCGTTACAATAGCAGTCCCAGGTGACGAACCTCCTTGGGAGATATGAAGGTCGGTCCGGCTACCAAGCATTATGTCTGCTCGAACGAGAACTCCGCGACCTCCAAAACAGTCCCTTTTGATGATGTTGAAGGGGTTATTGCATGTTCCCCGCTCTGTCCAGATGTGTATGTGTCTAGAATCGCACCTCAGACTAAATCTGCTCTCATCTGTAAAGAGTACTCGTCCCCATTCATTGTCTCTCCAATTCCGGTGTTCCCGGCACCACAGAGAACGCCTTCTCCGATGGGCAGGTGTTAGAGGAACACACCGAAAAGGGCGTCGTGCAAACAGACCACCACCGTGCAGTCTTCTGGCCACGGTAAACCTCGATATCGGTCGTCCATCGCCTGTGTCGTATGTCTAGCGATTTCTCCCGCTGT
Organism: Stegodyphus mimosarum; assembly: GCA_000611955.2. NCBI lineage: Eukaryota > Metazoa > Arthropoda > Arachnida > Araneae > Eresidae > Stegodyphus > Stegodyphus mimosarum. The sequence goes on from KK116331.1 coordinate 489,745, forward strand.
CTGCCGCCTGTTTCTTCTGGCCTGTAAGGCAATATACCGGTAATCTGCGGGTATGGTTCCTCGGGGATGACCACTACTAAACCCCAGGATAGCTGTTTCTGTAGTTTGAAATTGTCTCCAAAGTCGTGAAACGATGCTGTGAGCAATTCCGAACTCTGCAGCCACACTTGTCACACTGCGGCCTTCCTCCAACTTCCCAATGATTCGACCTCGGGTAAAAGCATCCAGATGTCGTCTAACAGATTGATTATTCGCCATTTCTCGCTGAGGCAACAACTCGATGTGATTTTAACTGCTATACGGGGTGCAATCTCTTTGCCAGAAATACTGATCTTACACCGACAACATGCTTTATACTACTCAGACACTCCCCCATTACGTCTACCTGCATATCTGCGCATGTGCTACCGTAAATCACCTTACTTAATCTCCTGATTGGTCTTTCTGTCCGCTCTGCCTCTTCGTTCAGCTGATATGCTAATTTTTCGACTTCGTCCTTAATTTTTGCACACCAGTGTACATCTAAATATTACTGAATAACTTCTGACAGAGACGGCGTGAAGTATATTTGTTACAACTAAAAGGATATTCATAGTGAAAACCTCACCAGAATAATACTCGAATTCAACATTAATAATGCTATGATATTGAAGCAAAATTGCTGGTGACAATGTCGAGAAACTTAGGGAACCACAGTACAATTACAATTAGGACAAGTACAATTAGGACAAGAAAGCAAAGTATGTAGTTGCATTTAACAAATTCAGCTGGAACTCTGAGAAGACTATACACATTTTCTTATTCTTTTGAACTTTAACTGTTTCTAAATGTATCTCAGTTTCGTCTTTAATGTGATTTAATGTGTTATTTTTGAAGTACAGTTTCAGCCAGGAAGGAGAACGCAACGGAATGTTTATGCAAATGGCAGAGTCATCTTGAACAGCTTGAGCAAAATCTGGGTATTCCTGTAAGATTTCATATTATTTTATGCTCTCTTATATTTCTGTTTCTTTTGTTTGTGCTTGCCTTCTTTGTGTATCAACCGATCCTGCCGAAAGGGCGATGGGTACACGTGAGCAATCGCTGTTAGGGGGTGCTATTCTCAGTTTAACTAAGTTTATTTCTTGGAGTCATATTTTACAGGATTATCATTATAAGCCACATAAATGATTGGCCATATCATGTATATAGTGATGTTTCCGACGCCAAGCAAGGCAAAGAATTCTATGACGAACAATTAACATTAGCACAGGACAATTAACATAGCACATTAGCACTAAGTATTTAAGTTGTGGCTTTTTCCAAGAGTAGAAGGAAGGAGAGAGAGCCCTCTTGCTACGAGTCTTCACGCGAGCTTGCCATCAGTTACTGTCCGTCTTTGAGGCCAGTGTTTAATCCTCTTGAAAGTTAAAGACGTATTGTAGTTTTCCGCAGTTTGCGTACTACAGACGTAGTAATTTAAAAGGCCAGTCTTAGTGCTAGTCATCTGTATAAAATATTAAAAGTTAGCTCTTATTTAAATTTTAGTTAGTTAGTAGTCATATTCTTTTACGTTCAGTCCACAAGTGGTTGGTCTTTGTTTTCTTTAAAAATCTAAACGCCATTAGCCCTGTCTAAGCCCATCCCTCCCCGATGATCTCAGACGATTTTTAGCCTCTTGAGTCGACTTTTTGAAATGATGTTTAATACAGTGCTTATTTACGTTCTAAGAAATATTGTTCCCTTTCTGATAGGATCGTTTTAGGGAAGTGGTGGCTATGAGAAGGTTTACTATACCGCAAATTTTAACAAATGAAGAGGTTATAAAGTTTGACTTTCTTTGGAAGTACAAACTACGTCCAAACTCTTCCCACATAGCACAAAAGCATCCTCGGGATATCCTGAGGATGTTGCTCGCGAGATATGCACACATCCCAGGACATCCGTAATATCCCCCGAACCTCCTAAACACATCCTCCTGAGTGCTTAATGTTACATCCCAGTATATCCTCAGGACAGACTACCTAACTCCCATCGACAGCGTACCGGATGTTTTTAGTACCTGAAATTCTACTTACTACATCCTCAGGACATCTTGGCATATCCCACTAACCTCCAAACCACATCCCATTATATCCTCAGAACATCCTATATAGGTCACATCATCAGCATATACGATGTTATTAGGATTTAAAGCCCTATTTTCTACATCCTCAGGACATCCCGTAATATCCCAGTTTCCTCCTAAACTCATCCTCCTGAGTGCTTAATGTCACATCCCAGTATATCCTTAGGACATCCTATCTAGGTTCCCATCGACAGCATATGGGATGTTATCAGGATTTGAAATACTAGTTATTATGTCCCAGAATATCACTTTAACCTCTTGAATACATACTCCCGACTGCTTAATGTCACATTCCAGTATATCCCCAGAAATCTTCTTTACATTCCAGTGAAAGTGTGCGAAGGTGTTGTGATGCCTAAAACCTACTTATTTTCCACATATAGTCTCAGGTCCTTCTTCTTTGGTTACTATGGAAAATAAGAAATGTTGAAAATATTTATACAACTTATTTTTTTTTAATTTGAATTTCAGTTTATTTAATAATTTGTAAATATATCTAAAACTGAGCAAAGGACTTAAAATGAATTATTAATACAAATTATAAGAGAAAATGTTTCTTTAAAATATTAACAATCATTTTTAACCATTCAATAGCCCAAAATTTGAATTCTTCAATATATTCATAATTAAATTATTCTACAAAATTAGTTCTGACGTCAGTTAATTTGTATTCAAAATTCAATAATAAAATTAAGCATTTAATAACCTTTTAGTAATGAACGAGATGTGCATAAATTTTGAAATTCTGAACTTCAGTCGGTTACGTTGATTGAATGATTATTTATGGCTACAGTATGATTGAATAGTTCATGAGTTCGTCTTGCTATTTGCTGCAATGGAGCGGAAGATTTTCTAATCAGTTTTATTATAGAAGACATATAGCTTTCAAATTTAAATGCACTGTAATTATTTAACATCTCAAACATTTTTACATCTTCGCAAATATGCAGTAGGCCGTGAACATTATGCCAAATATAGCGTTTTCCATAATAAAGCCCAAAATTTACTACGAAGAGATTTAATAGAGCCTGTGAGTATTCATGAATTGCCGTCTGATTTTGTATTTCGCATAAGAGTCTAATCGAAATATGAAGTAGTAAAAAATGATCATATAGCTTTTAGTTTAAAATTTCTTTTGAAACAAACGGGCCAGAGTATAGTAAAAATTGATGGTATTCTGTAGCTTTCCAATGTTTCAATTCTTTTAGGTTCCTTGGTTTTCTGGCAAATTCAATTGGTACATAAAGCTTTAAACTGGTCAAATTTTTTAAATTAAAATTAATTTTTAAATTAAACTGGAACAGAATTTGAAACGACGACAATTAACGTTTAAGCTTCAACAGAATAGCTGAATTCTAGAAATCAAAAAGTAAATACATGTACTTTTCCACTTGTGTGGTTCTTCAAAGTTATCACTGTTACGCAGCAATACACATCGTTGGGGGCATTCTTCGTCGAAAGTGACTTCAGATTTCAGATGAGCTTTCCATTTCTGCTTTCTTTGTTCTCTACAAGTTTCCCTTGTAAGGGGAACTGAGAAGGGAAATCTGCCACAAAGACCTTAACAAAAGAGAAATTTGCTTGGGGCATCGGCTGCAGAAAAAGTGCTTAGAGGTGTTACATTCTGAGCAGAGCTCAGTTTCTCAAAAGCAAAGAAAAGGGGCAGTTTTATAAACATTCATAACAATGGAAACAAAGATTTAAGATTTTCAACTTTAATTGTTATTTATAGCATAAAATAAAGTAATAAAACTGCTGAGTTTAAAGAATGCGTTTATTTAAAAATTATTTTTTTTTTAATTTAAAGTTTGAACGTCTATTTTATCCGTTATCTAATTCATGAGTCTTTATGCCAACATTTAACTTTGTGTTATTTACCTTGAAGAAACGTGTTTACTGGATTTTTCGGATGTTACAAATAAATTAATAAAGCAGTAATTATTGTTAAATTATGATGAGTCATGCAGCATTGTCGGCATAACGTATAAGATTGGAGAGTATCGGATATATTTTTTCGCGCTTTGTTTAGCAAAGGCCGGATATTGTTATGGCTAAAGAACTTTCTGAGGTAGCAAAGTGAGGTTTGAGGAGAGTAAGAACATAATGTTACTTCTTTCCATTCTTAAACTTCATTTTCCTATTACAGAGAGGTAAAAAATAACTTACTTCTTACCTCAATCGTTTCGAGAGACTAAGTCTCATTATTAAAAAACTTGCCATAAAATGAATTTGTAGCAAAAATGTAATGAATTTGTAGCCCAATAAAATTATTCTTCTGTTTATAAATTCAAATGAAAGCAAGTTAAAGCTCGTACAGACTAGGTTTTAACCATGTTTGTAAACTAAAATTTCGTGGGTTAAAAAAATTCTTGTTACTTATTACTGTGCAGCACTAAACATCATTCATTACTAAAATAATAGTATAAGAGATAAAAAAAGTAATTTTTTTCTTTTGCAGTTTCAAAGTATAGTTATTTCTATGTCAAGAACTAGCTAATGGAACGATTTTTGTATCTAAATCCTTTCAGTAATAAGTTTTGCTCTAAAATCTTTGATGAATTTAATTGAATACTTTTATAACTTGATATAAGTAAGTTCATCATTCAGCCATGCCTTAACCCGCGAGAACTCGCACCGGGTATGACATGCCCGATCGATTTTCATTCAATGGTTTTATTACTTTCTTCTTATCGAATTAGGCCAGAATTTCGTGTAGCTGTATTTAAGGTTACATTCTTTCAGCAGGGCAAAAACTAATTCTGCTCTAAAAATAGATTTTGAGAAACAGGTGTCGAGGGTATGCCATACCCGTGCGAGTCCTCGCGTCAGTTCGTCACAATTGATGAAAAACTCGAACCTTTCGGGGGCGGTGCAGATTCAGGCAGTATATGCCCAAAAAGCCTTCTAAGTATGACATCAAGATATTTGCACTAGTAGATTCTAGAGTATTTTATACCTGGAGTATGGAGATTTATGCTGGTAAGCAACCCAATGGACCCTTCAAAATAGACTGTAGTTCGAAAGCCATTGTGATGCGGTTGATGACACCGCTTTTCAATTCTGGACGCAACTTGACAACTGACAGCTGGTATACGGGATATGAGCTAGCACAAGAACTTTTGAAAAATAAAATTACAATGGTTGGAACACTTAGACAAAATAAAAGGGAAATACCGCCTGAATTTTTGGTGAAAAAGGCGTTGTACTCTTCAGTCTTTGGATTTCAAAAAGAAACAACAATTGTTTCGTATTCTGCAAAAAAGAACAAAAATGTAGTTGTGCTGTCCACAATGCATACTGATGACAAAATAGACGAAACCACCATGGAATTGAAAAAGCCAGATATCATTACGTTTTATAATCTTACGAAAGGAGCTGTGGACGTTGTGGATGAAATGGCTGCAGCATACACTACAGCAAGGATATCAAATCGTTGGCCAATGGTTATTTTATTTTCATTGTTGAATGTGACTGCTATTAATGCCAGGATTTTGTTAATGTCCATCAAAAATCCTCCCACACAGTTCAAAAACAGGCGTTTCTTTTTGAAAACATTGGGACTGGTTCTTTCAGAACAACACAGAAATCGCAAGCCTCAAGGAAAAACAACGTATCCAAGCACTTCTAAGGAACTGGAGATCACTAATATTGAACCGCCTGCAAAAAACTCAAAGCAAATTATAAGCGATGTGTATTTTTTCCATGTAATAAGGACAGAAAATCAAGGTTTATGTGCCAAAAATGTGAAAAAACCCTCTGTGTTGAACATCAGTATGTAGTTTGTCAAAATTGTCTTTAAATACGTAAATATGTTATTAAATTCACTAAAATTCTTTAATTTATTATTTTGTAATATATAATTACATAAAGTTTGCTTATAAGCAGTATTAATAGATATTTAAATAGCAGAAATGAACTAGGGTATGAGATACCCGGCGCGAGTTCTCGTGTTTGAAAATGGGTGCGTGTTCTCGCGGGTTAATGTCCCGCATGCATATTCCCAAGCAACTAAATGCTACATTTTTCTGATTAGTGCCGCAGAGACGGAAACGTTGTTAGTGACTGATTGCCTTACCGAAGGGCTGAAGTTCGAATACCGCAGATGGCATGGATGTAAATTGTTTTTACCTCATAGGATGCAACGGTGGCCCATCTATTACCCTCATAATAAAGTGACTACCGCTTCCGACCTTAGAATAGTGGTCATTGCCTCTAACGGCTAGTGCCAGCCATCGGAAATAAAAAAAAATGAGTAGCCTGATTTAAGGGTCTGTGGCAAAGCACTCGAGGGCAGTCTAACAAAGGAAAGGAATGTCTTTACTAGTCACTTTCAATTTTTAAGAATTATAAGGTATATCTCCCACATTCTTAGCGTGCCTTCGTAGTGTAATGGTCAGCACACTGAGCCGGCATTTCAGAGGTCCGTGGTTCGATTCCCGGCGAAGGAATTGCATATTTTTCATCTCTCTTGTTCCAAAAAAATACCTAATGTCTCTACACTGGCGCCCGAACTAAAAGGGTTGTGGATGATGACTCTCCACACCCAGGATTTGGCGACTAGGTCCCCTAAAACCATAGTCGCCCTTTAAAAAGGGGAGTATATAAGGTATATCTCCCACATTCTTAGCGTGCCTTCGTGGTGTAATGGTCAGCACACTGAGCCGGTGTTTCAGAGGTCCGTGGTTCGATTCCCGGCGAAGGAATTGCATATTTTTCATGTCTCCTGCTACTAAATAACCTAATGTCTCTACAGAATGACTGGCTTATTTATACGCTATACGTAAGAGAAAAAGAACATGAACAATCTCATGCAGTCAGTTCGTTCCCCAGGTTCTGAATTATGTCGAACTACCAGAGTTTAGTGGTTCAGTTCTCTGCAGCCTGAAGAATTATTTACTTAAAGCATAGTACATCATGGCCACTTGTTCATAGGATAAATGCCTTCGTGAAAGATTTTCTGAGTGAACCTGTAACGTAAGTAATGTTTGAGTTGAAAGATATTAGCAAAATATCTAAAATAATGTTTACAAAATGTATTATGTAGCAATTTGAATTTGTTCTTAAACACACTTTCAATATGAAACTCAAAACACGTGCATATAATTTGTAAGGAAGTGCTCTGATCACTAGACGCTATGAAACAACAACAAAAATTTGAAAATATTTTTTTCTCGAGTTTTAGTTACAGCCAACAGATACAAGACAAAAATAAGTGTAAGCATAACAATTAAATTTTTATATGCGGAATATCCATAGATTTTGATTCTTATAATTTGATTTGCATGTGGCGCAAGGTTACTTTATTTTAATATTTTCAGATATCAGCTTCCATAAAAAGTACAGTATTTTCAAGGAATTTAATGAATAACCTCTCTGGCTTTCTTTCATCTCCTTCTAGTCGCTAGGGAGGAACAGTTACAATGCTTGACTAGCCCCTTGACAAGCAACTGAAGAAACATATGACTTTAAAATGCATTTGAAATTTAAAAATTTGAGCAATTTAATGCTTGTAAGAAAAAAAAAGTACGAAAATTAAAAATTCGAATTAGTTGTAAAATAATATTTTGTTTCTAGATACTTAAGGAAATTTTCTGTCTGCGCTGTTAGTTAAATTTTAACTCATAGGTGGACACATAGATAATCAATTAAAGTTTCATGATCAATTAGTTCTATGATTTTAATAATTTATAGTAAATGAAAGCAGTTATATAAATAATTGATCTTATATGAATACAAATATTTACGTAATGCATAAATGTAAGAAATATTTTAGGAATAGCTAATTCATTGAAAGCCCCTTTCAGATTACCTACAGCCATAAATTAACAAAAGTGTCAGGAAAAGACTGATGAAAATTAATAAAAAAGTAGCAAGTCTAACCCCGATACTATATATATTCTAAATGGAGTCCAATAAGCAATTCTTAAAAAGAAAAATAAGAGCTTGGGTATGCTTTCGTATTAGCAAATTCGAGCTTTGAATTCTCTGCTCATCTTAAGATGGCTGAGAATAAATATCCTCAGTCTGCTTGACGACAGAAGTCTCTTCAGAAGTACAGAAGTCTTCAGGACAATTCAGTATGTGTATCCTCAGGATGATAAAGTCCTGAAGATATCTGAGAAACAACATCCTCAGGAGATCTTAATATATATCCCGGGACATTGCGACTTGAACAGAACATCCTCAGGATGTTGATTTAAGAAGTCCTCAGGATATATGAGAATCAACATCCTCGGGATATCCTAACTGTTTCCCGGAATATTGTGACTTAAATAGGATGTCTTGTGCTTGTGCTTGGGGGTTAATACACGTAGATCGAATTATCACCGTGTCTGAAGTGACAACAGAGATTTCAAAATTTTAAAACAACCCTTTTATTAAACAGAACTTGAATATAAATGCATATCTCGTGCTAACAAAATCAACTCCTACTTGAGGCGAGGAAACTAAAGAAACAGTCAATTAAAATTTAAAACATGGAAAATTGGTTAAGGATGACACAATTATATTTAAATCTAAGCTTGTTCAGAAAACTCTACCTGGTGAGTCAGTTTAAATGTCGGCAGCAAATAACACAAAGCCGAATAATTACAAACTTATCAGAACTGTCAAAACTACATAACGTGGCCTCGAGAGGCAAACACATGCTCTGTTTTGCAATCCAAGAAACCTAGCTTAAATACTCTCTAATTGATTTACATTTCTGATGAGGAAGCAGAAAGGATAAATCATAGTAAAGACTGGTATTATAAGTAACTGCTTAATTTAAATAATAAATGCTGCAACATTTTAAATAGTTTTCAATTTTTTAGATGTTTGAGAAAATTATAATTCTACATAGCTTGACAAATATTGACTTGCTTGGCTGGTTAGGTGAATCTGAGAATGGCAAAGCACACGAAGACATCAACCTAGAGTTCGACTTAAATTTAGAACTATTTGTAATGTAAGGAGCAGATCATTCAATGAAAATACCTTTTCCGTAACTTGTAATAAATTAAATATGAGAAAAAAGAGCAGTAAAATTTAATTAAAAAAATAGCAAGTCTAACCTGGAAAGAATATTATTTCTAGACGTTATTCAACAAGAAAACAAAATATGTATGAGAATTAAAGAATGCGTACACTTATCTGCAAATCTGATAAATCAAAATTGCTAGAAGTACTGAGAAGAAACTCAGAATGATTGATGATCATAGTCCTCAAGAAAATATAGTATGAATATCCTCAGATTTTCAAATGAGAAATTCTCAAGATCTCAGAGAGTAAAAATCCTCGGGTTACTTAAATAAGGTGACTTATTGACGATTTAAACAAGACATACTCATGACGTTCAATTATTAAATCCTTAAGATATTTAAAAATCAAATTACTCAGGATATCGTGTGTCCTGGGACCTTGTGACTTAAACAGGTTATCCTGAAGATGCTCTGGGTTATAAGCCATGTCATCATTGTTTAGGTTTTGATAATTCAGTGTAGTTTCCATCGTAGTTTCCTTCCTTTGTATCTTACACATGCAGTAAAATTTTACTTGTTGTTGCACAATATCACAAAAGATTTTGCATTCAGTATATAATTCAAATAATTTACGCTCTCTCTCACATTTAAAAAGCAAACTTTCTTAAAGGGGTGAGTTTTCATTTCTTTGCAAACAAAGCTTTGAGCTCAGAAAGATCTCAAGTTTGAGGAAAGCTTAATTTTACTATCAGCTGCAGCTATTTTTTTTCCTTAAATTTAGGAAATGCTTGATTTAAATTTTTATCAGGAAGAACAGTTTTCAAGTTCTGGAGTATATGCTTCACGAAATAGTTTAGGCAGAATTTTCCATTTTCTGAATATTAAATAGAAATAATGGAAATATTAGACGCAGAAACTAGTTTCTGAAGCTGACGGGAAATTAAATCTAAAACAGCTGCTAAGATTTAATAAGAAGCCATATTATATATCTATTTTATTTATAATGACGTTAAATTCTATTAATGCCATGGTACAATTAAACGTGAAGCGCCTTTGAGAGGGCATATAACCAGGAGTTATATTTTGAATAACATTACAAGTTTAAGGAACGTCAGTCTAAGACTGTATAGTATATCAATCCAATTTTCATGCCAAACTGTTGCAGAAGTTTTTCCTCGTCATGTTTTCATTGGGAAATTCATTGCTTAATTAGAGCTCTCACGCAAATTTCGTTTCAATTGCCTTTTTGTCCACTAAATTACCTGGTCATTTACCTGTACGCGATTGAAGTGAGGCTGATACAGAAGTGCATATCGTGAAAAAAATATTGACCTTTAAGGACCAGAAAATAAATTCCGAGAAGCGACAGCGAGTTAATGGCAAGTTCGATATCCATAGGAACACTATGCTTTCATGAAAGGGTATTCTCACAAAGTTTCACATCATTAACATGTAGGGATTTATTTAGTTTTACTAATACTTAATTTTTAGTTAAAGCAACTTTCCTTTCAGTCTTGTTTTCACCCACGCTTTCCTGCCAGAATGCAAGTAAGCTAGTGCACATGCATTCAAATAAGGTAGAAAGAAGTGCTATTTAAGTGAAGGTTTTTTTTAAAGTGATTTTAGAATGTGTTATGCCTGCTTGAAGGCCTTGTTGCTATTTTGAAGTACTACCCATTTTATTCTGTGGTGCTGGGTATTTTTAGCTATTAAGCTTGTTTCCGCCGACTTCTACGAGTCAGAGCCTTTCTGTACGTTAAATTATTCTGTGAACCGTTAGGCTAAATTCAGTACACTTGATTTTAAGTTCAACATTATTACAACATTGTTTGAGTTAAGCCAGAAGTGTTGGAAGAAATCTGAATCTTTGTGTAAGCCCAAGTGAGGCCCTCTGTGCAACTATATTTGACTGAATAAAGGGTCCTATACGCCTTTCTTCTGATTTTTTGTTATCATTAAGACCTGGAATAATTCCTTATACAGTCTGTTAGAGCTCATTAGCTTACGCTACTGAAGAGAACAAAACCCTGTAAACTTATTCATAAAACTACAGCATAATTAATACCTCATAATTAATTAAACAAATTTTGCCTTACGTCTCTCTCTTTCTCTATTTATATATAAATACATACATATATTGAGAGAGAAACAGACAGATAGAATTATAGACATACATGTAAAGAGAGATAATATAAAATGATTTCTTAACATAAAAAGCAGTTTGACTATTTATTAACATGACAGAAAATCCTTTATTTTGAGTGCTAAAAAGGGAATTGAATCTATAAAACAGGATTTTCTAATTAACATTTGGATCAATGCCGTGGTAACAGAATCTATTTCGACGCATTCATCTATTAAACATACAGCATTTTTTCTGTTAATTAACGAAGTCATACTTTAATGCTATTCCTCTAATTTTGTAACTCCCAAATGGTTACTTTTTTATATTTTATGTAATTTAAAAAAAAGAAAGGATAAAAGTATTACAGCAACATTTTATTCATGCTTCACTTCATTGCAAATGTGGTTGTAATGCGACCACTAAGAAATGAGCTGGTTAGAAGGTGAAGAAAGGAATGATATATCGTCAGTTTGGCAGAGAAAATAGAGTTATCAACCGGGAAGCAAGGAAGGGAGGGAATATAAAAGAAAAACCCTCAGAAAAATCTGTGCATTTGTAGATGTCTGAAAATGGCGTATGTTTTTCTTCTTACAAGAGACAACTGATTCTCTTTTTGCGTCGATGTATTAATGTGTGGGGGGTAGGAGGCAAGGGGCTGTAAAAGCTGTCGGTATGCTCGTTAGTAAGCTTTGAGTGGGGCTCGAACGTGGCTTGGATTGGATACTACGGTTCAGGCCCCCAGGTCACGTACTAAGTACGACCCGTTCACTTAGCTCTTGAATGGGATCCTAGCTATGACAGCTCTTGGATAACGAAAAGCTGCTTCCAACTGCGCCTAGGGCTGAGGATTACTTGCTAGTATTAGTGAAGATGCAAGACGGAGAAGAAAACAAAGTTGGAAAAAAAAGCAGAACAATAAACAAAAATAAGGATTCTTTCATAACAAAAGATTGGGAAATCAAGCTCTCTTTTTGAAAGTAAATCAAACAGGTTAAAAGATACTTTTTTTGTTCCTTGCATTCTATTACTCAGGATAGCTCATTAATGCTTCAATATTCTACTACCCCCATTAAATGCCGTTTCATATGTAAGATAACTTAACAATGTTATGGTACCGATATTTGGAAATGATAACAGTACTTTTAAGTCAACTTTAAGAAAAACTTTTTTTCGAAAAATTAATTTAAAATTTTATGTAGGTTTTATTTATAGGTTGCATTTTAATCTTGCCTTTTATTTTATTAAATTTATATTCGTACAGTGCATCATTCAAAATCCATTTTATTTTAAAAGGTTGCATTTTATTTTAGAAAAGCTACATTACATTGCATTTTATTGTAATAAGTTTGCACTAGATTGCATTTTATTTCAACAAGGTTGTATTTGTTGGTTGTCTTAACCAAAATGCAGGCTACATTTTATTTTAATAAGATTGTATTTATTTGTTGCACTAACCAAAAAGTAGGTTGCATTTTTCTCTTATGAGTTTGATTTTTATGTTACTTTTGCTTTGTAGACATCTAAATCATCGTCAAGTGGAAAATCAGTTTTACGCAACAACGCCATATCTTAGTTTAACAGATTTAAACTAATATGGCCGCTTCCGCTGGACTAAGAAATTGCTACTGACGGAGAGAAATTTCGTAGTCAGGAATATCTTTAGTTCTAAACGAATTCTTAGGGCATAAAATGAATTCTGATCTTGCATATACAGTGGGTAAAAAAAGCATTGGCAATTGCTTATAATTGATAATATTAACTAACAAAGGAAATGCTTGATAATTTTAGCTGGCCATAATGAACACAGGAGGCAATAAAGAGACAAATATAATGAAACTTTTGTTTTAATATGCCTTTTACACAAAATATACAACAAAAACGTAAATTTGCATGTCCAAAAAGTATTGGCAAGATCAAACAGCAAAATGTGGGAATAAAATTTAATACTTTGTATTAACGCCTTTCGCATCTATAACAGCTTGCAATCTATTTCTCATGGAGAAAGCCAAAGTCCTGGTTGTTTGAAAGCCCTTCTGAGAAAACCCACACTCCTGTTGGGAATTCTGCGCCATTCTTTGCAGGAGTATACGCTTAAGTTCACTTCTACACGAAATTTTATTTTTCTGACTTCTAGGTCCAATTTGTGCTATAAATTTTCGATTGAATTTACACAGTCCAGTCACATTAATGTGACCATCTGTCAAAAGCCAGAATAACCACCTTTCGCAGAGCGGACTGCTGCGAGACGTGCAGGAAGAGAGTCACATAGGTCCCTGAAGGTGTTCTCTGGGATGTTGAGCCATGCCGACTCTAATGCCGTGGCCAGCTGCGCTAGATTACGCGGTTGAGGATCCATGGCGCGAACAACTCGATCGAGATGGTCCCACAGATGCTCGATTGGGTTTAAGTCAGGTGAGTTTGCTGGCCAGGGGAGGACGGTAAACTCATCCTGGTGCTCTTCGAACCACGCACGTACACTGGCAGCTGTATGGCACCTCGCATTGTCCTGCTGGAAGATGCCATCATCCTGAGGAAAAACAATGCGCATGTAGGGGTGAACATGGTCCGCAAGGACAGATGCGTACTTGTATTGATCCATTGTGCCTTCCACAATGATCAGTGAACCTAGAGAATGCCAGGAAAACATTCCCCAGACCATAATGCTCCCGCCTCCAGCTTGGACCGTTCCGGCAATGGTTGCAGGGTGGTTCCTTTCAGAGGTTTCACGCCTTATACGCCAACGTCCATCTGTCCGATGGAGCATAAAACGCGATTCATCCGAAAACGCAACCTGTCGCCACTCAGTGGACGTCCAGCTGCTGTACTGGCGTGCAAATTCTAGCCTTCGCCGTCGATGAACAGCAGTCAGCATAGGTGCACGAACCAGGCGTCTGCTTCGGAGGCCCAGACGCAGCAATGTTCGCTGAATAGTACTTTGGGAGACACTTTTGGTAGCCCCTTGGTTCATTTTGGTGGTCAGTTGCTCAACGGTAGCCCGTCTATCTGCCCGAACGCATCTCCGCAACCGTCGTTCGCCTCTGTCATCTATGGCCCGTGGTGCACCACATTTGCCACGTCGCTGATTTTGGACAGTCCCATTTTGCCATGCACGGTACACTTTTACCACGGCGGCACGCGAACAGTTCACAAACTCAGCCGTTTCGGAAATGCTTCCACCCTTGGCCCGAAAGCCAATGATCATGCCCTTTTGGAAGTCGGATAAATCGCTTCGTTTCTGCATTACGCCAACGATTGAAATGTTTTCCGAAGCCCTCACACACCATTTATATACGCTCAACTGCACTGTGCTGCCACCTGCCTTCTGTGATTGGTTATTTAACTCTGACATGGAAAGTACGTGGTGATCACATTAATGTGACTGGACTGTGTATGTCAGGCGATTGAAGTGGTGTTTTTAACTGACGAGGAGCGTTATAGAGTAACTATTCCCAGATGAGGTTCACTGTATTCTTAGGGTCATTCTTCTGTTGAAACAGAAATGATGTTCCTAAGCCAAGTTTTTGGGCCCTGAATTTCATGTTATGGCGCAATATGTCAATATACGTGCGTGCTGTTGTAATACCATCAATGAAGCATAGGTTACCAATTCCGTTTGCTGCCATACAGCACAAATTTCGACGCTCCCTCCAACATGTTTTACAGTCAGTGTATAAGGTAAATCTCCCACATTCTTAGCGTGCCTTCGTGGTGTAATGGTCAGCACACTGAGCCGGTATTTCAGAGGTCCGCGGTTCGATCCCCGGCGAAGGCTTTGCTCATTTCTTCAGCTTCCTGCTTCCAAAATACCTAATGTCTCTACAAGTGTTAAATATTGTTTTTCCCCAGTTCGGTGTTAGACTTTCTCCACACATATTGCCGTTCATCACTCTCCAAAATATTAAACGTCGATTCGTCGGACAAAATAACAGTATTCCAAAATGCTTCTGACAAAGTAAAATGAGATTTTGCAAAATCTAATCCCTTTCTCGTGTTTATTTCTTGAATGAATAGCTGCCTTTCCATAATAACTTCCTCCATGTCAGAGATTTCGTACAGTCCGTACACTAAAGGTTTTATACGAAGTATTAGCAACATCTCTGGCTAACTGGAGTGCAATTATTTTGGGGGTTTTCTTAACCTTTTTAATAATGCTACGTTTCTCCTGCGGAAAATATTCGAAGTCGTCCACTTCTAATCTTATTTTCCGTCGATCTTGTCTCTTTGAACTTTTTTACAACACTTCTAACAGTAAATAAACTTACGTTCAACTGTATTCATGCACTATGAGTTAAACCCTCATTTCTGAGCTGAATAATAATCATTTTAAGATTAACACCAAACTCCTTCGACATCGAAGCCATTTTATAACAGTATTAGCAAAATAATAAAATTTTTTAAAAGTTATAAAATTTTTAAAAGTTTTGAAGTAGCACTGCAGACGTTATGCTAACAGGATTTCTTATCAGTCTAAACACGTGACAATATAAAAAATTTGCATATCAGTTAGAACTTTGCAAATACATTTTTGACATGCAAATTTATATTTTTGTTGTATATTTTGTGTAAAAGGCATATTAAATTGAAAGTTTCATTAGATTTGTGTGTTTAATACCTCCTATGTTCGTTATGTCTAGCATTTTCTTTGTTAGGTAATATGATCAATTATAGGCAATTGCCAATACTATTTTTACCCACTGTAGGTGTTTTGAAATTCCTTCAGAAGTTCCATATCGGTCGAAACCATCTTCTTTCACACTCATTACAACTGTTGATACGTAACGCGAATCACCTCGTCGCAGATATAAACAAACAAATGAAGACCCAGCATTTTCTCACACTACCTGAAAATTGTTTCGCCACCCATACTTTGGGAGTCATTGCTTTACATACTTCTTTACTATTACTTAAAAGATAAAATTCATTATTTTTAAACTGTATTTCATCAATTAATTAAATCAGTTGATCAAAAAATGACGGGATTTAAGGGACAAAAAATGCTATGGCACTTGAGATGTTACCTTAATGTTTATTTAACTGTAAATAAGCAGCAGCATCAGCTGCAACACAATTTGTAACTACATTAATTTATTTTTAAAAAGAATTTTGTAATCCATATTTTCTTTTTCTAAAATTTAAATTGCTCTATTTTCAATCATTCAGAAGTTTTATAAAGGAATCTTCATCTTAAGATGAAACCTGAAGACCACAGTTTATCTCATCGATTTACTTAAACACTCTAGGTAGCATAAAAACTCAGGCCTTCATAGATCATTTTACACTCATTGGTAAAATTATAACTGGAATTGCCATTCATAGTGTTATAAATGGCATTTCCAGTTATAATTTTACTACAACCACGGGATTTTATCTGAAAAAAGCGAAATGTTTAAGAAGATTTTTCCATAGGAAAAACTGCTTTTAACTTTCACTGGAATTCGATACAGCAGATTTTACATGTGTATTACTTGCTATTATGTTGTAAAGACGTAATAGATTAACATGTACTTAGGAACAGAAACAATGTATCCACTTTCCAAGATCAGAATTGTCTGAAATTATATCAACTGTTTAATTGACATTGGTTCGCTCCCCAAACCGGCTATCTAACTCAGTTCAGAGCCGAAAATTTGATTAAAACTATACACATTGATATTCGGCGGGATGCAATAAACAATTATAGTGCTAAATATTAATTAATAAAATACTTTCTGACTTTATGAATTTATGAATGAAGCTTATCAGATGGTTCCTACGGCTAATATCATATTTTTAACCTAGTATACTTGATCTTATTTTCAAATTTGTCACTGAATTACTTCTCTGAAGCAGTATGTAATAAAAAAGCAAACGAAAGCTGAATGAAGAGAGGTATGAATGCTCCTAGTGCAGTACTAGACTTTTTTAGTTATGAAATACGCTTATAAAATTTGTATTTCACAGTTACTTTTTATTTCAAGCACCTACTGCCAAATAATTATTCCTCTATTTTATATCTGAAAAGAATTTAAAAGAACTTGTTCCATCTTTGCTATTTACGAAAGCACTTATAGTTTTATAAAGCGGAATGGTTCATTAAAACTCTTATAATCTCTCATGGATCTATATAGAATACTGCGTATATACTGTTTACTCGCATGCCATTTAACTGTAAGAAAAAAATCGATTTGTATAGATTAAGGAGCAATAAGTACCGGCATTTTTAACAAGTAAGCGTGGTATTCTACTATTAGTTTGGTAAAAGCTTAAACATTAATAATTTTTCTCATTTAAAGGCAAAATATAGGAAATAAGAAAAACTGAGTAAAATTGATATATCACCAGTAGTGTGAAACGGCCAGTTCACCGCCAGGAGGCGGATTGCGGATGAGCCCGGAAGCAGGTGAGGCGGTGCAAGTCGGGAGGTGGTGCAAGTTGGGAGGCGGATTGAGGCGGTGCAAACTAACTGATATGGAGGAGGGTTGTAGGAGTCTGAATTTAGTTGATGAGGTGTCGTCACACTTTGATAAGAAATTATCTTTTGTTGATTTTCCAGTGGTAATTTCTAATTTTAGGATTTTAGGATTCAGCAGAAGTGATAAGATCCCATCTGTTTATTCTTAGATGATTCAGTGTGATTGACATCTTCCTGGAAAACATGAGGTTATCGGAATAAATAACGTGATTATTGATTAGAAGAATGAAATCATAGCAGGATAGTTAATCAAATGGTCCTTTCTTATCAGTAAATAACTATATAAATAAGTTCTTTAGAAATATCCTATCTCACTATATTTCTCATTCCATTGCAAATCTTGGAGGATTGTACTTCCAAGCAGTTATTCTTAACTCTTATAATACTCACGATTACCGAAATATTTGATGATCAGTTAATACTGTCCTATTTTAAAGATTTTCATGACAAAGAAAAAGCTGATTCTATATTTGCGGAACTGTGCACCTATCCTTTCCAACCCGTGAAACTGAATATTTACGGCCGTCAACATATTCCAGCTCGACTTTGTTGCGCCTTCGGGGATGAAGATGGACTCACCTACAGTTTTTCGGGGACATCAATTGCCGCCCAGCCCTGGACTCCCATGCTGCAGGAAATTAAAAGTGGAGTGAAAGCACTTACCCACGAAAAATATAATTACGTTCTGCTCAACAAATACCTTATCGGAGATGCCAAGATATCCGCGCACAGAGACGATGAAAGCTCTCTGGACCCTTCCTACTGCATTCCCACACTGAGTTACGGTGCGACGCGAGTGATGCATTTTACAAGAGAGAATTATATGACTCACATTCTGAGTCTTGAACATGGATCGCTTCTAGTGATGAAACCCCCCACTAATGTAATCTGGAAACACGATATTCCATCCCAGCCCGAAGTGAAGACTATTCGAATAAGTTTGACGTTTAGAAAACTTATATCTCCACAGGTGAAGCGTTCTTCTGATGAAATGGACTTCGGTTATTATGACGATATAACCCCCAAACCGTATATGAATAAAAGGACTTTTCTGCATAAGAAATCACGTTTAGAAGATAATGAGATACTCGAGATACCTCAGGACGATTGGTTGAGTCGGCATTACCAGTCATCACGAAATTATGATGAAGTGATCAATTATTGGTCATTAGAACGGATGTGTCGTCTTTCCATCGTTGTGAGCAGGAATAATAACGTTCGAATTCATATACAGAACTCTGCAGAAAAGAATAATTTCAACTGTGGATCTTCCCTTGAGGGTGTGAGTATGACTCCTGCGACGTGGTATGATTTTATGAAAAAATTATCAAACTTTAATTTCAAGTATTCGGAAGCATCCTTCATAGCCAATAATCAGTTGGCGGTGTTTTGTACAAACGCGCAATGTGTTCTTCAACGAATTTTTAAAAGCTCCTGCGGTGGTTTCCGTCTCGTAGCAGATTGTTTTGAATTAGAGTCATATCAGACCGATAAACTTTTAGATTTATACAGTGAAGTAACACAGACTATCCAAACTGCTCTATTTCAAAATGTGTTACCGGATGAGATACGAAAACGGCGATCAAAATGCCAGCAGCTGGGTCATTTAACTAGCGAGCAATGCATGCAGAAAGTTAATAATATTATTTACGAGGAGTACTTAACCAGTCTCAACGAGGTATTTATCTGTGAGGGATGTGCAGTTGATCATCCAAGTCAGCGCCGCCACCCCTGTATAATGGAGACGACTCAGGAAAAAGCTATGTATTATACTGACAAAGCTATGTTGTCAATGAACTTTAAAAGACTTGCTCAAAAGCTGCATGTAGACACATGCTGTTGTATTTATAACAGCGATGACTTTTTAAAGAATATTTCGTTGTCAACTTTACGTGATAGAATAGAAAATTTGTGAGAAAAAATTATTTTAGTAAGTATGTATTTTAATAAAAAATGTTTTATTTATATTGAAATGTATCGTTATTTAGCTGTCAACTGTTTCATATTATGTTTTAATGAATATCTCTTTACCTTTCTCTTACTGCTTAAGTCTTAATAAGGTATCATAAGAATACTCTTTTTATCCGTATACTGCTTATTGGAAATAATTTGTTAGTCAGGTTTTATACTAAAATACAAGATTTCATATTTCGTGGAAATATGCATAAAGTTTTACTTTTCGTATTGTTCTTAGTGGGCATGTGGGTCTTGGGTATTTAATTGTATTTTCCACTAATAATGCTTGTGACTAATCTAATAATATGTAGCATAAATCCGCTTATCTTTTAAAATTTCTAATTTAAATTTAATTAAAGATACGTATTAGATTTGTGTTTAGCGGTGTTCTAACATGCGTATTTCTACGCAAAATCAGACTTCTTCTGATTTGCCATTTTTTTTCCTAGATTGTCGATTATGTCTCAAATTACGCAAAAAAAAAATGTAAAATTTCGTGAGAAACTGAAGGAGTAATTCAAGAATACGTTCTGGCACACATTTTCAGTTTTTGTCAAGAGTAAGTCACTTGGCGAAGCTTTCCAGTTTATGTCAACCTTTTCACATTCCTTTCCCTTCTGCTTGTCCCTCATTTCTTTTTCTTGGAAATACTTTTACTTTACATTACATCCTTTTGTAATGCCAGTTATTATTTTTTATTTTATTTTTTCTAATTATTTTTTATGAATTTTGTGTCGATTATTTGAGATGCATTGATGAATTATATTTCTTCAAATAATGCTTTGAAAATTTTTTATTTATTCATTCAGATTTTTAACTTTAAACATATTCATTCATATAGGTATGTTTCAATTGATTTTATATATATAAATTACAATTCTTTCGAAAAAATACTTTGTGACCCAGTATTTGTCACTATTCGTTCAAAGACTGTATACTACATTCATAGAGAAATTAATTCATGCCATCTCAATGGGCCGTTCAGAAAAGATACATAAATGACGAAGATGCATAATCGACATTTTAATTTAGAATCACATGATTACCCACAATTTCCCCTATTATGTACAGTTTTATCATAATGTCATTGCGCTGTTTTATTAGCTTGCTTTTAGTTTATAAAATAGTGTCCATATTTCCATTTAAGTTCAAATTTTTATTTTTAAATTCGCAAGAATCAAATAGCATATAGCTCCCAAATTTTCTTTTGGTTGCCTTGATGATGTCTTATTATCTCAAAAAGAGTCACCCAACCGTTATAGTGGTTAATAACTTTGATGGCTGTACTGGTGGATCCGGGTTCGCATCCCGGAGAAGACATGGATGTTCGTTAGCTTATAGCTTCTATGCGGCAAGGGGGTACTCAAAATGCAAGACGAGCCGAAAGACCTCTCGAAGGATTGTGGTTGGGGAAGAGGGGGGAAAATTCTTCGGATAGACCTATGGGTTGTTCTCGCTCCAAACTGGGGTAGATGCTTAATAGTTAGCTAAATTCAGAAATTCTTCAGAGGTGCTGGCCTAGCTCTTACCTTGTACCTCAGAAAGATTTTAATGCTTTAATGATTTTTTCGAAGCATTCTACAGATATATATACAATCATCCTCCCTTTTCTATTGTATATAAACAAACTTAGTTTTTGTGACATTCTTTTGAATAGAGGTATTTCTTTCTTTTTCATCAGTATTAAGTCATAGTGAAATAGTGAAACTGCTATGATACTGAACATCTGTAGAGGCTAGGCATTCTGAAAGCATGAGATGAAAGAACAGACTAGTTTCGCCAACACTGAGAGTCTTCAGATGCTATTCATAAACTTATTTGGCTAAATTCTTGAATCTTCAGCAAATTCCGCTGAGGCATCTTTAAATTTTCTGCTTTTGATATGATGTGGCATTCTGTGACGTAATTGAAATATATACAACCTTTCATTTGCAAAACAAAATGCAGACGTTTTTCCCATTCACCTGTGATATTATACGTCGTATCTTTTTCTTTAGCACAGAACAGTTCGTGAGAATGTTTGAAACACTGCACTAATTAAAAAACTTTAGTAAAATACGGTTTAAACATCCAGACATTTCGCCTTAAACACATACTTTCTTCTAATTTCCTTCTTTCAGAAACGTTTGTTTTCAGTGTTGACACAAGAATATTCACATTTTTCGAAATTTATCTTTCTATAAATTTTGTTCTTATCAAATTCTCTTAAAACTGTAGTTGTATCTTTCAAGGAGACGAATTTCCACTTTCCAGACATTTTATCTGCAAATTAAGCTTAGAGTAAAACCCAGGGGTAAATAATTAGTTCAGTTAAAACGTGTTTAACAAAACGATAGAAGAATAAAGTATCTAACAAACTTTCCTGTTTAACAGAATCCAGGGTTTACTTTGTCTCGCCTATTAATGCAGTTTTATTATCAAGTACAAATGTTATAGATTACATAATTTTCACAACTTTTAAGACTAGTAATATGTTAAACGGCATATTGCTTAAATTCACTGAAATAGTATGAGGAGAAACTAGCTATTTCAAACATAAGAGAGTTAACGTCAAAATTTATATTTCATTTATTTTTAATAAGAGATAGGATTATTAGAAGATTGAAATTATTCGTTATGCTATAGTAGATATACCGTGCACGGAATTTTCGTTTTTATTAAAAAAGGCGAAGACTCGATATAAATAATCGACAAGTTTCAATAAGCCTAAAACCGAAGGGATGCGTCTCCCCCCAAATGAAATAAATAAATACAAAAAAAAATCTGCTTTTAATTAGCATTAATTTCGAATAGTACATTTCCTTTGATTTACTTTTGAATTTCGTTAAAAATTTTCACTGTCTGAAGTTCAGTAATCGAAGTTTTTATGTATATACACAGTATGGCAAATAAGTAATCAGAGTGTATTAAAAAAATAGGAACGTTGCAGATTTTGCTCTGATGCGACTTCTTGGCTTATTACAATAAGACAAGTAATTAAAGAAAATGTTTTGATAGGTCTGCTTTTGGCACCCTCCTAAGAGCAGAGAACGTCGTACTTGTTTTGTGTATTTTGTGTAAAAAACAAAAGAAACTTTCCTGTAAAGGATAGTTTAGTTTTAGGGTAGAGAAAATAATCTCAAGGAGACAACTCTGGAGAACACTCGAGATGACTGATTACACATACTTATTTTCGGTACAGAGTGCCTATGCTAGGTGGTTATTGACCTCTGGGAAGACGCATTATTGTGCAATGCAGGGCATTTGGAATAAAACTCGCCTGCTTAACTCTCAGTCATTTCAAAGTCAGTCAGACATTTAAAACTGCAGAACTGTTTTAACACCCCATCTTGTAAGATGTCAACTAATACCATTTAATATAATTACCTGTTTAATCTTCCCAAGGTTAATAACGTTGCAAGATAGTAGTCCCATCTTGGCCCAGATTTCAAGCCTATTAAGTGAATCCAATATGAATAAACGTAAATGAACGTTTATTTGCACTAAGGCTAGGTCGTTTAAAAAATAAAGCGTTAACAAAATTTAATCTCTGCTTTTTGTACCTCAAAGTATAATATTATTTTAAATATTTTCTAATCGAATAGTAAATTAGAGACTAATAATCTGGCTCTTAAATTAAGCGGTCTCGCTAGAGGTCGAGCTGTTTAAGACTGCTGGATACTTGCAGTTTGTTCTGGAGTCCAACTCAAGCGAATGAGTTGACTGCGTGGTCGATTTTCGTGAATTTCCATATGCAAACGAATACGGGCCACTTTCCCTTAGAAAAGACCTCCATGAAGCTATCCTTCGCTTAGACAGTCCCCATATCCTTTGCTATATTTAAATAATTAACCAACCTAATTTATACCTCGTTTCTAAACGCAGATTTCTAAATAAGTAAAACCTTACTGAAAATCAGTATAATAATCCATTCGGCAAAAATACGAAAGATACAGCGTTAATGATTGAACTGCCCATACTTTCCTTCTAAACTTTAGTTATTATTATTAGTTAGTTATTAAGCTTAGTTATTAAATTTACTTACTTTGTACTACTTTTTGTTGGAGTTCACGAAAATTAGCAACATGTGCAAGGACAACAAGACAACTGTTTAAAGGCTTGAAATTATTTCACAATAAGAATTTTAATAAACTCTAATACAACATTAAATGTATCAGAAGTAATAATTAATAATGTAAGTGAGGTGAAAGTAAATATAACTGATATGTTCTATTATTAATGATTAAAAATTTAGGTCATGAGAAATTATAAATTGGAATTTAAAGCATTTAAATGAAAATAAGCTACATACGAAAATACATTTTAGAGTAACATAGTAGTTTAATTTTGCTTTTTATTTGAAAAAATATCTTCTTAAATTTATTTACTAAAGGTCATGCTCTCGTTGACTATTCAAGAATAGCTGCGGATGATTTATTTCTACATAACCTTTGAACTTCCGTAATTTGACTGATTAATTCAAACTCTAGAACACTGAATATTTTGTATAACAGTTTGACATTTGCAGTTATTTAAAAATATACTGTGCTTTGAAAAGAAAAGTTTTTGATGATAATATTAACGGACATTTGAAACATGCACAAGAATCTGTTTAAGCATATATTATGCAGATGGGGCCACAAATTATCTTCGAGCAAAGAGGATCTTTAGAATCATTGTTATTTGTTGCATTTGCTACACAAAGAAAACGAGAAGAAAAATATCTGATGTGGACAACACATAACTTCCTTTTACGGCATATTAAATTATACACACTTTTTGCTGCACTTCATTTCAGACTTATTTCATCGAATTTCATTAGAGATATATTTCTCATGTTCATTTCGGTTCTCACTTTGCAGCAATGCAAAAATACATAAAAACTCAAAACATCGTCATAAAAAATTGCAAACTACAGAAGAACTTAAAACATAAAAATTAAAAAAAAAAAGCCAGCGGATAGGAAGACAAAATTTTTGATGCTCCAAGCTGAAAGTTTACATTTGGTACCATTGGGCAAAAACACACTGAATTTCATGTAACGACTGCCTTAATTCACTATTCTACAAAGAGGTTCAAATGTAAACAAATGGCAGCCTCGTTATGCTTAGCGCCACTTTTGATAATTCTACAACTATTGAATGCTGATTAACTAAAGGCATAAAAGTCTTAACCAGAGCATAAGGGCAACATAAATCAATCACTTTTAAAGAAAAAATTGCACAATTTCCCAATATATGAGAATAAAAAACTAAACTCACCGAGCCGAATGGGAATGGGAATGTATATATATATTTATTTGTATACTTTTAATGCGGCAGATTGCAACAAAATGGGAGGTGAATCTTGATTTTATAGCAGTCCCGTTACAAAATTTCAACATTCTACGGCTCCTCTTTTTTTAGTAATGCGAGACACATACGTATGTACAGACGTCACGAAAAAAATCTCCTCTGAATCCATTTTCCATTTTTCAATCCGTTTTGGCAAAAAGAATCTCTTTATTCTGTCTGTACCTACAGATGTAAAGCAAAAATAACATTTAAATAGATTTGAGAGCTGTCAAAATGGATATTTTCCTTGAAATACGATACCTGAAATTTTTTGCGATTACAATATTTCCAAGGAACAAGGAAGTAAAAATACTCGTACTTCGTACCTAGAAGTAAAAATCTTATACTCTACTAAATTTAGCCATTGTGAACAGTGGCGTAAATAAGGGTATGCAAGTAATGCCGTCGCATAGGGGCCCAAAGGCTTATGGGGCCCTTAAATATCTGCTGAACTACATTTTACATGTTTAAACTTAAAAGATGGATTCTGTTACATACATATAGAATTTAATTCATTTAATTCATTTTTCATTTTAATTCAATTCGTTAATTCATTTTCCCCTGATAAGTTCCGAACTGGAGTTTCAGTAAAAGAAAATTCATTGTTATTTTCATATTTTCTATCTTGTATTTTTTCGCTTTTGCTTTTACTTTTTTATTTTTAGAGTTTTTTCTTCTTTGTATTCTTATTATCTTGTAATTTTGATATGTTTAGATTTTGTCTAAAACCTCTTTTTACACGATTGCTAGTATTAATATAGTTGAGAAATAGTCTTGCTTTGACACCGATTTACTTTTAACATCAGAATTTTTAAGTATATATATAT
>KK116331.1:520876-623115 GCA_000611955.2 Stegodyphus mimosarum
AGTTCCCTACCTGGATGATGTGGCTATTTTTTCAAAAACCTGGGAATGCCATCTCAAGCATCTGGAAATTGTGCTGAAACGTATAAGTAGAGCGAAATTGACCATTAAACCTTCAAAATGTCATTTTGCTCAAAAACATGTCCTTTATTTGGGCCATGTTGTAGGCCAAGGGTATCGGAAACTCAATAAAAATGCTGATGCTCTAAGCCGGAAAAATTGATATTATATTGATTTTATATTTTTACTGTCTTGTATGGTTCTTCTGTAAATCTATATAAGTAAAAGAATGCATATTGTGTAATATTTGTCTAAAAAGGAGTAAGCTCTGTTTCGTCTGAATGTAATTAGTCATTAGTATTTTTTGTACACTAAGTATGTTATATTATTTGTACACTGCCCTCAATATAATTTCATGTTTAATCCATGGTACTTACACCTGTTTGATGTAAAAATGTGTGTTTACTGTAATTTATTTTATTAACAATATGGTGAACTCTAATGGTGGTAATTATGGTCCAGAAGACCCCCCCCCTCGGGGAGGGAAGGAAGCTGTGACAAACTGTAACAGCAAATGAATCATTAAGAAAACAACCAGCTGGTTATTATTAGAGACTTCCTGTTTCGGACTAACTTAAAGAAACTCATTTTTAGAGCCAGGGTGTAAGCGATTCGGCCAGGAAGAATGTCCTGAAGGCTAATGGGTCTTTATCCCCTAATGCTTTTATGATGCCGACTTGTTCACGGCTGTTCGCTGCTCTTTTGTGAGAAGAGACGAAGCAGTGGAGCTGAATGGACATGTAGTCAGAGAACTCTGTGGGAAACTCGCTTTTTCCCTTCTGTAAGATATAGCAATGTAACGGTTTACGCTATTTATCCATTATTTAATCACGAATGAATTTGTTGTTGAGTTTTAAATAAATTTAAAAAGACAATCCTGTCTTGCTATTTTTCCATAAAAGCTCGGAAACGTTACAACGCAGTTCCCTACATGACGCAGATAGGGGAAGCTTAGAAGCACATGAAACAGCTAAATTCAGTGTTTGCAAAAGTTAATTCACGTCATTTGACTATGAAATATTAACTTCGTGACCTTCCCCAGTTTAGGGCTAGGAGTCAGCAGAAAATAGAAAAAGTTCCTTTGTATTCCTTAGTCTCTAATCTGAAAATTACTAAAGGCGAACCCCTACAGGAAAGGTTTCTCAGTTTGCAATCTCAACTCAAAAGGGAGTGGAATGTCGAAATGCCGCCTTCGTCCAGGAAATGCAAAGAATTTATGACACCACATTTGGAAAGGCGAGATTTTCCGTTCGGCTTAGGAATCTTTGAATGAATTCAAGGTCAGGAAAAAAGGGGTAAGTTTTATGCGACAGACAGGAACACAAAGTTTCATTCAGATGCTCAAGCATTAACCCTTAAGTACAGATGTTCATTTTCTGTTACGTAAACACAAAGGAGGGGCAAGCTCTGATCATACCTTTTAAAAATATAAGCTTTTAAAATAATGTACTCTTGTTATCATATAAGCATTAATATACTTTGCTTGTTATATTGAAGTAATTATTTCTTTTTAGAACTCTAAAATTAATGCATTAAAAATTAATTTTTGAAATCGCATATGAAAAAACACGGAACACTTAATCAAATAAATAATATAAGCCCTGCTTACTTGCAAATGCCTACAAACTAAAGTATTTAATAAATTTTCCATCTACAGAATCTGGATTATATAAAATATTGCAAAAAAGCTAATATATAGAGAATATTAAAAAACACAAATTTTGCAAATTTTCTTAGCACGTTCATTATCGGACTCTTGCAGCTGAAACATAGATAGACAGTTTTTCTTCTCAGTCTAGGGGGACAAAGAGAGCATGCTCTGCACTTTTTAAGAGTCTCAGTTACATCTGGACTAGAACAGATTCCGCTGGAAACTCCTAGCACTCTTTGAATGCACATTTTTATTTTTCGATTTACAGCTGGCTTTTGAGGATTTCATTCCATATGTGGTTTCACTAATCCTGATAATAACTTCATTAAAAAATTAGTTTTTTTTTTCCAATTTGGGACTATCTCTTATCAGACCAACTGCTGAAATGACTCAAGTAGTAATAAAGCCATCCCCCTCTAATGCGAGAAAAAAGTAACGTAAACGCAGAGGTAAGATCTATATGGCCACGGTCAAATTTTAAAAATTATTTAAAAAAATTAATGGATAGAGTGTAATAAAAATTTAGGAATAATTATATTTTATGTCAACTTGAAAGTACTGAAAAGGAGAAGAATGACTATATAACTTATAAGCAGTTTCGCAGCTCTAGAATATTGGCACGGCCAAGCAGACCCCACCTCTGTGTTTAAGGGTTAAGCGGCCAAATACTTCAGTTAATTTCCGGCGTAAATTGCTTTTTTTTTCATTAAATTCATCGAACTTCCTAGCTTCTATCCCCTTCATGGGGGGTGGGAGGAAATGGAATGGATGACTATTTTTACTTGAAATAATGAGTAAATCAATATTTATCCAATTTTTCATATCAAAATTTTCAAAATATTCTCACATTGTAGATAAAATGCAGGTTAAGAATTCTTTTCAATCCCAAATCGAGAATTAAATCTGAAAGCATAGAACTCGTAAAATCTAGCTTATTTACTAAGCATACTTTAATGCTTGATGATTTACTTTTGAATTTACTTGATTTGCTTTAGGAAAGAGAAGAGAGTTGTGGTGTTTCTTAGCCTGTAAATTAACCATCTAACCGAAAATTCACACTAATCTGTAAAAGATAATTCTGAAGAAATTAAATTTGTTTTGAAAGTAATATATTAATTTCCCTTCGATTGAAAAAATACAATAAAATACAATTCATTTTAACAACGTGAAACGTTTATGCGTAGAATTCAGTAATGCGTAATAATTTGTACGGAACTGAATTGAATTATTTTATAATAATAAAGCACTCGACTATTTACCTAAGGACAAGAACGCCTTCGTGGAGTAGTTTCTAATCGTTATCTGAAATGAAACTTTACAATTTACTTTATTTTTGCTTTTAATCTACTTCCCACAACATTCTAAAAATGGCATTACACAACTAAAAGTATATACCACTTCGTAAATTTCGATAAATTAATTACTGAAAATATTAAACATATCAATGGCCGCGTTGTCCTAATAGTTTAGCAGATAAAAACACATGAAAACCGCTAAATTCAGCTAAATAATTCAGTGTTTAAATTCAGTGTTTAGCTGAATTTAGCTGTTTCAGGAGTTGCATTTCAACATCTGAAAGAACTCTGATTGCAATTTTCACTACACAAGCGAATGAAATATTTCAGAAAAGAATTCTCCCCGCGCTATTGCAATATTTCAATAATTTGGGGAAATTAAAAAAATTAAGTAACACGTTTTAATAGCAAATGATGCGATTTCCACACATAAAATCCCTTTTTACAATATTCTCTTTCATTTCGGCACCACTGCGTAACTTTTCTAAGACATAAATAGCTTCCGTTAATATATGTTCCCATACATTATACTAAATTTTCATATTTTTTCATTAATAAATTGCTGATTTAGATAAAAAATAAATAATATTTATTACATTACTTAATTTATAAGTAATGTAAAAACTGGAAATCTGAGGTCATTAATTTCTGAAACATAAATTGCTTTCGAAGACACAAGTAAAAAAGATAACAATAATTATAAATACTAATGCTCCTGTAAAAATATAACCGCTTTTCCTAACTGATTTTTGCTTTCTGATCCACCTGGGGTACAAAAAAAACCTATTTTTATTAAATGAAGTTTTCCGCATTTCTCTAAGAAGTACACAGAACTTGTTTCATACAACCTTATTCTTACTAATTATGAAGAAACTTTATACTTGTTTTCTAAACAAGTATTTATGTGTACTACTTTAAGAATCTATGCGATAGAGTGTGAGTACTCACCTTCAAATATACGTTAGTGTCAATAAGCTTAATTATAAATTATTAAACATTTCTGGAACCTTGAAACTTGGAAGGGAATCGTCATATTCTGTGGGTATTTAAATTTAGATAAATCCTCATACCATAAGTATTTTGTGTTTAATTTTAAAATTTCCATTTCGTGTTACACAGTCATTTTCAAAGCTCTTTGGATGCAAGTCCATAAAATTTGTTTCTACCTGTTTATTATTTCATCCTAAACTTGTGGAAGGACTTCCTAAAATTATTCGAATATCCATAATTTTTGCTATTAAATGTTTAATAATTATACATTAACTGAAATACATTTATAGTACAGGGAAAATGCAGAAAGATATCGCAGGTCATGTATTAGGTATCATTGAAATATGACAATAATAATAGTACAATTTGACTGAAAAAAAAACACCAGATGTTTCAGCGTTTTAAAAGGAAAGTGGACATTTTTACAGTAAAATCTTGGACAAAAGTTTTACTGTGACTCAACTTGGGAAGACACTGGAAATTTATAGTGGAGGTGGGGTCCCTCTTTTCTCTAACAGCTGCGTTGAAGTGTGAAATGCTACTCCTCAAGTATACTTCTTATCCTAATGCCATTTCTCTAATCTATATCGAGAACGTAAAGAAGTTTTTCTTTAAAATTAAATTTCAGAGTGATCTCAAATATAATTCTTCATTATAAAGGTAAATTATTGATTTGTACTATTGCATAAACTTAAATTCTTATAATTTAAAACTTTCTAAAAATTCAATTCAGCTAAACTTCTAATCCATTTATCTGAAAATGCAAACTTGAAATATTTTAATGATAAATATGAAATATAGATATAATATATGTTTCAATACATTAAGAAACGTAATAACAGGCCAAAAATTAAAAACAAGTTTTTTTTTAAATTCGTGCTGAGCTATAGCTGCACGATCGACAATTAATCAATCGACTCGACAATCGGAAATCAGTCGACTTGAATGGAGCTCATTAACATCTAAAAACGTTTCTATTAATATGGAATGTATGAGAAACAAGTTTGAAGACATTATGAGTTTATTGCAAATAAATGGGCATAGAAACTAAATTTGAAAATAAAAGTAAAATAAAGACAAAAAAAAATTTTTTTTGATGAGCTATGTGAGGATAACCGGTTTGAAAATTTTGAAATGTCTTTTAAAGTAACAATTTTTATGCTGCTCTCGACATTTTAAATAATCAGTTAAAGTACAAAATGACTAAAATGACAAAAATCGCAATGATGTTTTCATTTTTGGAACCTAAAACTCAGTCATCATTAACAAATATGGAAACTATTAATAATGTTTAAAAAATACAGAAAACATATAAAGAAGACTTTACTAATGCACTGGAAGTACAACTGTTATTATTTATAAATACTTTCAGAACAGAAATCCAAAATTTGAAATCCGTTAAGGATTTAGCTAAATTAGCAATGGGAAAATATCATCACATGACAAGCAGTGATTCGGAAGTTCGCAATTTACTCATATTGCATTTATGATTACCTGTAACCACAGCCACGAGTGAGAGGTCATTTTCAAAAGTGAAACTAATGAAAACATATTTGAGAAACACTATGACACAAGACCGGCTGTCAAACCTATCACTATTGAGCGTCGACGCTGAGATGGCTAAGAAAATGGACGTTCAGGTATTGATAAATAAGTTTGCGAAAATGAAGGTTAGTAGGCGCAAATTTTAATAAAGAAGGATTTTTGTCTTTATGATGAATTTTGGTCACCAGTGCTATAATTACACTTATTTAGCATGGGAAACACCATTAGAAAAGAAGAGCAGTATGGATTGAGGAAAACTAAAAGGAAACAGGGAAAAAACTTCAGCATTCATATGTTTTATAAAAATCATGTATTCAAGTAGTTTAGCCTACCAAAACGTCTTTTAAAAAGGAAAAAAAACTTTACCTTACATATTTTCTCCAAAACTTGTATGTTCAATAGTTATATGACGTTTATGATAAATATGTTCTATATTTAACAAATGTACCATTTACATTGAAAAGTTATTTTTACTTGTATATTATTGCATTAAGTCATGTTCGTAAGCTGAGTAAATCACAGAGTACTATATATTAATGTAATATCTTTTCTGTGAGTTTATTAATTATCTTGTATATCAGTTTATAATATAACCAGTTATTTATAAGTTTGCTAAATTAAGCGAAAAACTTAGATAGGCGCAGATTTTATATAAAAATTAAAAACATATTAGTATGTAAAACCTCTTGGATTTTATACAAAATCTCCGCAAATCTAGGCTTTCTTCCTCTTTTTAATGCCATACTTTACCTCGACATGTTCCTTTTTTTTATACAGACTTATTCATTTATTACCAGTATGTATCTGAGTGAAAGGAGAGAAAAATCTGTCTCGCACTCATACTCATGCACATAAAAAGTCTCAAATAACTGATTAAAATCATCTGACGTCAAATACCCAGGCTAAAGCGAATTTGCGTTTCACCAGTTGGTCAAGGGAAAATATTTTCCTTTTTATTTTTTCTTTATGTTACGTACCTTTCAAATGGTTCCCTAAGCACGTGCTTTTATTTTTTAACAATTAATACAGATGTGATAAAAATCCTCATGAAAACACTGGCTCGTGGAATCCTTAATTATTTCAAAAACTTTTCAGATTTTTTTTAAATTTTTATTTTTAAGCACTTTAAATTTATTAAGAGAGGGGCCCAGGAAATTTTTTTGCATAGGGGCCCAAGAGTTCTAGTTACGCCACTGACTGCGAAACATTTCTGTATTAGAAGACAGAATGTTTTACTTGTGATAAATTTGTAGTAAAAATTTCGGAGGTAAAATATTTTTCGTACCAAACCAAGAGAAACAAAACCTTTGAGGTTTTGACTAATATTCTTCATAGATTTAAAAAAGGTGATTTTCATATATTTTAATAAATATTTACTATGCATCTTTAATAAAAATTAGAATACAGAAATTCCATATGAATAATCCTTAGTGAAAGCTTATCTGGAAATTTCAGGTTAAAAGATCTGTTGCAATTCATTGAAGATTAAAACAAAATTCGTAAACCGCCATCTGGCGTTATTATCGCTTAAAACGTATATGTCAAATTTCAGAACGTGACATTATATAAATCCACATATAGCATCGTAAATTACGAATAAAAAGCTCTAATATTTTGCAGATATGTATAAAAATGCATCTGTATTAAAATGGCGAAAATTTTGTACTTTATAATAAGTGTTTTCGAAGAAATATATAAAAATTATTTTAAAATACAAATTTTTAAAAAATGTGAGAAAAAAGGTCTGAATTTTATTTAGATTGAACCTAAATTTAGAACTGGTAAAAAAGATATAGAATAAGTTTAATTTTAAAAGTATGTAAGTATGTGCCAAGTTCTGTTTGCATTGCGGTGTTACAATTTTGAACTTTAATTAAAAAAAAAGAAAAAACTGCTGAGATTTTTTTACAAAACTTGGCATTTTGGCATAATTCTAGGCACAGAATCGAAATATGGGACAGAAATTGGTATCCCAATGAAGAAAACCACCGATTTTGAGTCAAAATACATATGTTTGAACAACAGTGCTACGTATGAAACTAATATATACAGTAAATCCTGCTTTCTATACATGACCAAACTCGATTGGCGGACAACCGCCCCTCCCTTTTCTTGACGGACGACTAGAAGTAATGAAGTAAACTTTCTTTAAAACTTATACTTGAAGCAGCCTTTCGAAATAATTTCTGTTATTTAAATCAGACGTTTTCGTTTCAAATAAAAAGACACACAAGTAATTGGAAAAGATTGCATGTTTCTTCAATCAGAATCTTAATCATATTTAGCCGACAACAAACTTTTTCTATGATTGACATAGTATGTTTCAGAACCTCGAAAATAAATTTCTGTGTCCTTATCGAGGACAATGCAAATTTTACTACAATACAAAGTTTAATTTATAGAGCAAATTTTATACTAAAGTAATGAGTTATGTATTTGGTTAGCCTTACAAAGCAAATATGAATATTTCGTTTGCAATATGATATTGAAATTCAACATGATATTAAAATTAAAAATGCTGTAACAATGAAATCCTTTCCAAGCACTGAACCCCGAAGCATTACTTGATTACCTTGAAGCATGATTGTGCGTGAATACAATGTACTTGAAATAGATATTCATAGAAGCGTCATTTATTTAGAGCGATAACTGGTATTTGTTTAATTCTGTCGAATGGAAGTAAAATATGCACATTTTCTTTCATGAATTGATTTTTGCTGTGGATTAACACGTTTTGCAACAAATTATTAAAGGGCTTGTTGAATAAATACATCACGCTGGTGATCTTTTATAGGAATTTCCATATAGTTTATCTTTTTTTCCCAGTATTTGTCCCTAATTTATAGATTTAAAGGAAGCATTTATAATACTTCTTAGAAATGGTGTCATTAAGAACAATAGTATCTTGTTATGCATTGTCATTCATAATGAAACTTTTTGCTATCTGTAGCTTAAAATATAATATGTACTTCTAGATTTGCCTTAGTAATTTACATTTCATTAGCTCACATACCGAACATAAGGATCATTAAAATTTGAGTTATTGAAATTAATTATCATTTCTGAACATGAAGCATTCCAGGAATGAGAAAACGTGGAAATGGGCAATAAATACTCTCTTCTACTTTTGTATGCTGCTCCAGTTTCTCTAGCTGTACTTGCTTAAAAAGCAAGTTATACGAACTAGGAAAACTTTTCAAAATACATAATATGTCCGTTAGTTTTTTCAAGCACTTTTCTTCAGCTATTTCAGATTGCTATATGTGGTTATTTTGCATTTCATCCACATGTCATTATAGCCTCTATTTAGAGAGAACTTTTATGTTGATACATTTTTCAGATCAGTTGACTTGAATATTCTTCCTTCGTCAAAATACTTTGTAGAATCATTACGTTTATAGATGTAGGAGACGTGACAAATATGCACAGCCTTCGACGAGATTCGAACACCAGACCTCCCGATTGCTAGCCCGACATGCTATCTAGTTTCCCCATGAAGGCAGGCGGTAAAGAGGCAGGAAAAACTTCAGATACTCCTCCTTTTACATAGCAACTGAGAAGAAGGGGACCTAGTAGGCAAATCTTAGTTGTGAAGAAATATTGTCCACCATGTTTTAGCTTGGGTACTACATTTAGAGTCATTAGGTATATATCGATGCAAGAATATGAAAAAAGTGCAGAGCCTTCGCTGGAATTCGAGCACTGGACATTCTGATCACTAGTCGGACGTGCTACACATTTACGCCACAAAGGAACGCTGTAAGAAGGCAGAAAATACCTTACAGTTGCTTATAATTAAACCTAATTTCTTTTGCTAACGCATATGTATGTACAAAATTTTGCATCAATCGACTTTCATTCAGATTAACAACTGTTTGATTTATCTCAGTCAAAGCAATATGCATAGTGTGCTCTTAAAATAAATAAATTTTTTGCACAATTTACTCTTATCAATAGCTGCATAAATTGTATACGGTTGCATCAACTATAATATGTATCATAGTAGAACAATATTTAGCAGTATCTCAGTAGTCTTGGTACTATACTTAGCAGTTCCCTTTCTGGATGTGAGTATACTTGAAGCTATAGCAGCAATGCTATAGCACCAACTCTTGAATTTAGCATTTGTTAATGACTTCATATAAAGACACTAGGTTAGTTTAAATTATTTACATTTCGACAAAACAAATAATTTTACTTGTTTTCTAAACAGCATACATGACAAACGTCCTAAATGGTTTGTTTCAAAATCCCACTTTTGTGCACTAAGGCATTTTCTCCCTCCTTTCCGTATGCCTTCGTGGCGTAATTGAAAGCATAATCGAGATGTCCAGGGTTCGAGTCCGGGCGAGGGCACTGCACATTTTTAACGTCATTTGCTTCAAAAAAATCTAATGACTCTACAGTATAAAAAATTCTGGTAACAATTTCGTTTTCATTAGAAAGAGCCCTAGAGCAAACACCGAAACAAATTTTAAATGTAAAACACAAAATGTTGATTACCGGAGTGTTAATTACTTTGATTTGCTAAGTTATAAAAAAATTATTTAGACTATAATACTGAATTTGTTAAGGGCTATTTTCCATACTCATAAATAAATAGTGACATTATTTTAATCGTTATAATAAAATCTTAGAAAATAGTGATTCAGTACGAATATTTAAAAAAAAAAGAAATGGATTGGTGAAAAGGCATATCTCCGAAAATGCAGTTCTCACACATTACACAATTTATTTTCCAAATATTTACATTGTTTTAAATTGCAAGTATTCACATTGTCTTAAAATGCAAATATTTACATATTAGCTGACCTACCCATTTGTAATGCCACTGCAAAAAGAAAGCTTTCCAGCTTTCAAAAGTTGTAGCCGATTTGGTAAATTAATTAAGGCAAAGCAGACGAGGAATGTTTTTCTAACGGAGAGAATTCTTTCCAAGAAGACTATCTAAGACAAACTGGGTTGCCTTTATGTCACACAAGGAAAAAGACTATAAGAAGCCTCTGGAAGTAATCTCTTGTTCCTGCAGATTTGAACCTGGATTGAATTGCCACTGTTCATCGGTCTCATTCATTTGGTTCTAGCGTACTTTCTTACCTACTTAAGTCATAGTTAATCAGAAGAGCATTTGAATCTCAGTTAAATAGAATGCTTTACCACTGAAACATGCCTGTTAAAAGTAAAGGAATAATTCTTTCTAGATCAGTCAATGTATTAAGAAATCTTGATTTTATTTCGCAGGTAAAAGCAATTCCCTTAAAAATAAATTATTGGACGTCTAGATAAGGAATTGACTCAAAACAATAAACAAGTAATTTTGAATAGGTTTAAACTGTGTCCGAGTTCAAAACCTTTTTGACTAACTACGTTTTTTAAGGCTTCCCTCGCGCTTTTTTTATTTTGTGAGTTTGTCTACCATATGTGAAGCTGTAAATCTTAGTCTTGAATAAATTAAAAGCCTTTTAATGCGTTATGAGAAATTCCCTGGTATGTAAGTATTACTGCAGAGTAGGTATCTCTGACTAAGCAATATAATACACTTTATTCTACCATCAAATAGGTTCTAAGTGAGGTATTGTATTTATGGTGTACTAGATCACTACATACGTCTTTATGCTGAACGGTAATTAATGGATTATAGAGACTAATTAGCTTGATAAAATCAAATCGTCAGTCATCTACATAACATGAACAACTTCTGTTGTTAACAAAAACAAGTTAAAAGAAGTATGCGTATGCAGGCGACACCGAACAACTCTACTGACTGCGAAACAGTTACATTATACACTTTCATATCCTTCACAGTTAAAGGCACAGTTTTAAGTCCATTAAATAATGCAGTTAAATAAAGAGTTTTAACGTAAATAATATTTCAGATGTCCAGTTACGGTTAAGCCGCCGCATAATTTATGTATCACTACAAGGCCTAAGATAGTTATAGAAAAATTTTCTTATATTATAATCATTGCAACAACGTTCTCTATGGATTACTTTGATTTGCTAGCTACTTCCTCAAGTTTACGCATTCTAAAGAGAGCGAATTTTAATGTGTTCTTCATCCATGTGGCCAGTTAGATTTTCCACATGTTTAAAGCTAGACTACGCGGCCGAAGTTACAGGAATATTTCTTCCAGCAGTAATGGAATGTCACAAGGTCAGACGTAAGCATTCCATTATGTTGAAGGCATAAAAGGAGCACGCGCTGCGGACAATAGATATTTTCGCTTCTGGATAAAACGTCTCCTCTTGAAAAAGAGTTTTTCGGATCTGCGTGAAATGATAGCGTATTGCCGATTTTAATTGTAAATAATTTGCCATAAGTGTTTTAGTCGAGAAATATAGGCTTTCATGCCTTTAACATTGCAGACTTGATCTTCGTGATAATCTAAGATATTACAGACTTATATAAGTGGTGGCAGCGATATGGATAATGGGTCTTGCTAGCCACCTGAAGACTGTGTAAAGATTTTAAATACGACAATGCAGGGTTTCAACAGAGACGATTATGAAAATCCTGATTTTGACGAAAGTACCCGGGAATCTAGATACCAATTAAAAGTTCGCCACTGCGAGTCCGACCGCAAAAGAAGAAAATCAACATTAAAGATATGCAAGTGCCAGGTGGATCGTCATATCATCATCAGCTGAGTACCGAGCTTCGTCGTCGAGCTGACGCACCGACGACGAAGATCCCTGCCGTGAAATGAGGTGCCCATGCTACAGAATGAGTACCTCTTGTTAATACCTCTCTTTCGGATTACATATGTGCCTCTTGTTAATCTTAATAATCCTGAGGATTAATTAAGGGAAAAAGAAATGTTAAATTATTTTAAAACAGTTTAATTTAAAATTGGGTTTGAAACTGTATATGAATTAAATTGAAAAATTTGCTCACTGATAATCTGTGATATAGGTTGATTGCACATTAATGAGTAATTATTTTGTAACTGTAATATATGTGTATAAAGACGGTAAAATTTCAGTGAAATTCCAAAGTGTATTAATTTAGTAAGACAGAGAAAGTATTGTATTTAAGTTAAGTGAGAAGCCAAGATAGAATCTCTGGGAATTATTTGAAAGTTACTTTTTATTAACAGTGAACTATACTGACTATCAATAATTGAACATAAAGTTAAATCTCTTACTTATATTGTCAATGCATTATGTCTCATTATGTGAATTGATGTTGAGTGGTAAATTTGTATATTGATATCGTAAACTGTGTATTTTGCAGTATAATTTTGAGTGACTAGGAAGTGTTAATACTGTGCATTACGGAGAATTTATATGGATTAGAAGAACGGTATTTAAATTTAGTTGACAGGAAATCTAGAACGTGACTGAAATAGGAAAATGAAAGCCAGGCAATTAGATGAGGATTTTTGTCTTATTATAGACACGGGAATGAGAAAAGTTAAACGATGCAACTCGAAATGATCAAAATTATGAAGAACAAAGGGTTAAAGCCAGTCTTGTCTATTATCGACAAGAAAAGGGAGAGAGGGAAAAAAGAAAGAAGGGGGAAAGAAAGAAAGAGACAGGAAAGGAGAGAGAAAGGGAAGAGAAATTTAGAGAGGTTGCAAATTACAACCGCAAATAGCGTTAGGGAATCCACTCCCAATCTGCCAGATATTCCTTTTTAGCAAAAAGCGTTTGAAATAAAGGTTCATGCCAAAATTCGATGCCCAGGTAAGTGATACTAGTTTGCATCTAACACATTTTGAGCGTCAAGCCGAACATGTCGCTTTATCAGAAGTCTATTTTGTCTATTTTGCCACTGAAAGTAGGGTAGACAATAAGCAGCTGCCTTTAGGAAAACACATTTCAGTCCTGCGAAAAAGGCCGAACAATAAATGTAAGGTTTTATGTATGAATAGCAGATTTATTTTGGTGGAAGGATAAAAGATTCAGCAGTTATTACTTTTGCTGAGCTGAAAGAACTAACGGTTGCGGACCAGATGAAAAGGCGTTCAATTGTCGAAACCAAACAGAAATACACAGATGAATGGGGGGGACATTTAGTCATGATGCTCGTGTTAGCGGAGAAGCTAGATAATTTCGAAACTGTGAGGCAGGATTTTGATAAAAATATATTTGCTACTAAAAAAGATTTTCAAGTTGTGAGAACCAATGAACCTGAAGAGCAGGAGGAGAAAAGGGAAAACTGAAAATCATCAAAGAAACTGTGGGACAAACCTTATAAAGTAGATGATCAAGAAGAGGCAAAAGAATTTGAGAAGCCGAAATTACTTCGATGTTTCGAGTATAGATTGCTTTCACATTAGAGAACCTCATGTCAGAGTGGAGATAAAAGCAGGCAGAGGTATAGACCCTCTTAGCTGTGTACTTAGCCGTAACCATCGGTAAGGAAGGCAATTACTAATGCTAAATGGACATTAGTCCTATGTGATCCTGGTGCTTCTATCGATGCGACTACAAATTCCTAAGCGCTTAATAAATCTATAATCAACGAAGTAGTTATAACGTCAACAGTTGGATCACGCGCCTAAGCGCCTTTACGAATTAAATGTGATTCGTGGCGCTTACAAAAGCCACGGTCTTAGATCAATCATTTTATCCAGAAATTTTATCCAGATATTGTAGAAACCGAACCTTCGACCTCATAAAATCTTCTGAAAATAGGAAAGTTCTCGCCGAGAGAGTAAGTGCCGTAACGCAATCCCAGACGAGGAAAGATTTCACCAGCCTGAAAGAAAACCAGAAAAGACGGGAGGCAAAATCAGTAAACATAGTTCTCAGAAAATGGAGGACAAAGTAGGTTTTGATTGGAGCAGAGGAGAGGAAGAAAATTAAGCAGCGAGTCTTAAGTTGGTTTCTAACGAAACATGTTCAGAGAGACCCCTGACTGAGTATTCGTCAAAAGATTTAAAAACTTCTCACCGCACTTTGGAAAGTTAAATCCCGTTTGGGAAAAGGTAGAAAAAGGAGATGAAGGTATTGCGCAAGAGTATAGATTTGATGAGGAAAATCTGTATTGGAAGCAGGCGTATCATAATGGAGAACCATGTAAATTGCTAATGGTGGTAAAAATTTGCAGGAAGGAAATTCTAGAACAGTGTCATGATCTGTGATTGAGCAATCTTGCTGTGACGAAAACCAGGCGCAGATCCTCATTATCATTTACTGAACTGTCATAGAGAAACTGATGTCTTTATAAGGTCCTGCGATGGATGACAGAGAGCGAGAAAACCTAAGTAAAAGATTAAGGCTCCTTTAAAACGTGCAAACGTGCATCAATTACGAGAGAGGTGTTCTCAAAAATGATTACTGAAGCATATGCTTCTCTATTAGTTAGTGAGAAGGGGAACAAATGCATAATAAC
The DNA here is from genome assembly GCA_000611955.2 of Stegodyphus mimosarum. Taxonomy (NCBI): domain Eukaryota; kingdom Metazoa; phylum Arthropoda; class Arachnida; order Araneae; family Eresidae; genus Stegodyphus; species Stegodyphus mimosarum. The sequence continues at coordinate 535,758 of KK116331.1, forward strand.
TGCAGTTTGTTTAGATCCGAAATACCTCAAAGCCATACCTACTAGTGATACAGAATCGGCGGCGGTAACGAAGGCGCTATTAAAAATATTTAGCAGCATTGGTTTTCCAAAAAGTTCAGTGTAGCTTAGAAAAGTCATTTACCTGCTATTTGACATCCGAGTTTTGACATTTTAACAATGAAGTTGTAATGTCTACTAACATAATTTTCAGAATGACAGCTGAAGTAGGTGCAGGAACCAGACAGGAGAAGGTTTAAAAGAACCCTTTATTTAACTCTTTAAAATTCACAATGTGTCGACTTGGCGCTAGCAAAGTACGCCTCGCTCGGATGGTAAATCAACTAACAAGAATTAAACTCAAAATTCAAATCTATTAACACAAAAGGAGACTTTTCCTCAGGGATCAGATAATCCTGTTACCTAAAACCGCGTCGAAGTCTCGTGGCAGCAAAGTAAAAGCAGTAACGCCACTTCAACAAACTATGAATGCAGAAACAGAAGCTCATGCTACAAAGGTACAGTTCTTGCCCATTCTTTTATTACTTTCTTCTGGAACTCTGTATTTAAACCTTACTCCTAATGGTAGAATTTGCATTACTTCACATGCGCTACCAAATTTAAATATTCTGAAATTGACAATTAGGGGAGTGAAGGCTTATAGGAAAGAAAGTATAAACTTTACTGGTTAGGGAGAATAAATATAAATCCCTACAAAGTAACTCACGGCTCAGCGTCTCATCACCAGTCAAATTCGGTAGAGAGATTACATAAGACTGTAAAAAAATTGTTAGAGAGACTGTGCATAGATCTGGCAGCAATATGACAGCATCAGTTGTCTGCATGTTTGCTGGCATTGAGAACAGTAAAGTATTATTTCGTCGGGTTTTACTTCGTGTAACTAGTGATGGGTAGAAGCTTCAGGAAGTGGAAGTTATACTGCATGAAGACTGACTGTGCCACCAAAGGAGGAGAGCAGTGTACCAAAGCATATGTTCGATGTAATCAATGCTGTCGTGATTTAGCGGTACAGAAAATGACAGAATCGCAAAAGAAACAATCTCTGCTAGGATCGTAGTCTGATTAAGCGCAAAATAAGGTTCTAGGGTGCTAATCTTCGTACCCACGCGACCCAATAAACTTACATTAGACTGAAGGGCCACATATTATAGAATCCAAGTTACCAGAAACTGATTATATGCTGACAGTAAAAGGGGAACAAGAGCGATCTCTAGTTTATCATATTAAAATTTTGAACGCCTAGCATCACAGACTTAACTGTAAATTTCCTGTGATGGGAGGATCATAAAGAACAAAAAGTGGATCCGGACTGGGATTTCCTGTCATCGGGGAATGTGGGGGGAAATGTCCGATACTGAGGAAACTGTGAAGGACAGCGCTGCAGCAAATAGGTTGCCAGAAGCCGAGATAAAACAATGAAGAGCATTATTAAGGCGTTACACTAGTGTGCATTCCAACACCTCAGAGTTTAGCGGTCTAGTAGAATATGATCTCGGGTCAACATCAAAGAAACTGGTATAGGGCATCTCAAAGGCAAAACGAGAGGAAAAGGAAATATAGACTATTCTCAGGCTTCAAAAGGGAGCGATATAGGACTATCAGATTAAGCTTATCCTGTGATCTTAGTAGACGCCTCTGGTAGAGATCCGGCAGCCTGTATAGATTATCTGAATAGAGCTTTGTGACTGGGAGCGAATTTTTTCTTTTGCTAAATAGAGGAATGGATAGCAGGTAGTCTTAGCCAAATCTATAACAGTGATAGATCTTGGGAACCGATGCTGGAAAATTCCGTTGAGTAAAAGGTCTGAAAGAATATCTGCTTTGTAAAATTCTTTGGGAGCTATCGACCGCTTCCAATGCCGTTTGGGACGAAAAATGCACCATAATTCTTTAATAAATTGATAGCTGAATTATGGAAGGGATGCGAATATTTCTCTGCTCTTTGTCTTGACGATATCGTGATTTTTCATCGGAATGGGAGGATCACTTGAAGTACGACAGAGGTTTTACAGAGATTCGATCCTGCTCAACTGTAAATCAAGCCTTCTAAGTGTATGATCACTCAGGATAGTGTGCAGTATCTCGGATACCGTGTTCTGAAAGGAATTAGATCCCTTTCCGATGCTAAAGTGAGTCGTATCCAGAACTTTCTGAGACGCACGATAAAGACCCAAATTCGTGTGTTCCTAGGCTTCATAAGCTACTGCAGGGCTGTTTGAAAGATTACTCCAAGATAACCGCTTCCCTAACTACACCTTGCAAGAAAAGGATAAGAAGGGAGAGATGACCTGGGGCGAAAACTGTGACACAAGCACTCAAAGATTTAAAAGGGAAGTTAATGACTGAACCAGCACTTTTTGCGTCTGATTTTGAGAAAAAATTCGTAGTGCAATATGACGCATCGGATATTACTTTAGGGGTTGTCCTATCACAGCGAATCAATGTTGAAGAACATTCCGTTCTTTATCTTAGTAAGAAACTCAGTCCGACGGAGAGAAAATGCGGCATGATTGAACGAGTGTCCGATAATAATATGTGTTCTAAAAAACTGAGGAGCCCTTCAGATGGTATAGAGATTAGTGAACTGGACTACCGTACTGAAGGGCCCGGGCTCGAATCCAAGAGAAAACATGGATGTTTGTAAATGTACAGTGTCTTTGCGGCATAGATGCACTCTAAATATGTGGCCAGCCGAAAGGCCTCTATTGTGGTTTGGTAGTACGAAAAAGGGGTTGGAGACCCTAGGACCCGCTCTGTGCTCTATCCCGCAAAACTGTGGTGGAATTAGAAGTCCAACCTCTTGGAGGCTCCTTGAGGTATTCTTCTATGAAATATAGACTTGACAACAAACAACAAACGAACAAAAATTCTCGTTCAGGTGCAAATGAGAGGTAACTAGCTGGTCTCTATGTATCCAGCCGTTGAATACAAGATCGAACCTAGACCACGAACCGAAAATAAAACATGGGGATGCCCTTATCCGCATATAATTAGTAGAAAGTGATCGATAGAATCATTCCTGAGATGAATGATGAACAGACTTATGAAAATTTTAAACACTGTTATTGTATTTTGCAAAAGGCTAATGTGATAAATAAATATGTTAGTACATATTATTGTAATATCGCAAATTTAGTATCTACTGTAAAATGTGTATTGTCTAAAATTTCGAAAGTATTCTGAACTCAGAAATACGTAAATATTACTTCACTGAGACGAAGCAAATTTTACAAATTCTTAATTTCTGGTCGGACTCAGTTAAAATTCTTAGTTAGCTGGAGTTAGAAATGGTTATTTTTAAACTCATGCCTTAAGAATGTTGAAGAGGAGGGCTCTAAAGCATCGTATTGTTGTATACGTGTGATCATGACAAATGCTCGGCTTGATTGAGTTGGACTATTCCGAAGGACCCTCTCTTCCCTAAATACTTGTCTTGCTGGGAAAGTGCTCTAAAGACAGATAATTTTACTGTGTTCTCCAAGAATATGAGCAATTATGTTTCAATTTTACACGTGATTAAAGCCAGACTACCTATGAACGTTTCAGAAATATTCCTTCCAGCAGCAATGGAATGTCACAAGGTGAGACGTGGCCAGTATGAGCTTGTATAAAAGAAGCCATTGCAAGTTCCTCTTTTTTAAAATTTGATATGCTTTTTAAGAATGTACGAAAATTTGTTTTAGTGTAGAAGAGTATTCCCATTTAATATACCTGAAGAAATATACTTGAAACAATGTTTCTGGAGTGCCTGAAGCAATATTGCTTCCTGTAGGTTAGAAAAATATTTCAAACTGCAATATGTTTGGACCATTCTAGCAATTTTTCTTGAAATTCATTCAATATTTCATGGGGACAAGCCTGGAATATCTGAAATCACTTGCAAATACTCAGAAGATTATGCGGAATTATGTGTAATAAAAATGGAGTAACCCTGAGATATACCTTGCATTTTATAATGCAAAACTATGAAAGTTTCAGTTAGGTGAATTATGTCATTATATTTATTAACGCTATCAACTATTCCTATGCTATGATTTTCTTAGATATTTATTAAAAATAATTTGGGGATAAAGAGAGGTTTGTTTTTTACTAATATACTTGCTGAAAATAATAAGCCAAGGATCCAGGTTTGGCATTAAGAAGAAATTGCAACCGTACGAAAGACACATTTAAGGCTTATTAGTCTAATATTGTAACCGTTCTTCTATAAACACAAATGCCAGCCAGTTCTAAAAGTATTTTTATTAGCAGAACGTAGGAACAGTTACAAAGAAAATATACATTAAATCAGAACTAACATCTCACATTTAGAATTAACATTCGAGTCACATAGACATAATACTATAGAAGTTATCTACATCGCAGCTGGAGGCGACTGGCAGTAAGTTGTTCTCATTGCCATTAGATGGCGTTCGATAAAAATAGTTCGGTTACATCTAAATAATTCTCTTGCAATATTACCATTTTAATACAAAAATAGTGCAACAAGTCTAAAGTAAAAGACTTCATAAAATGAATGAGACTGGATGAGATTTCTTATGTCGTAACCTGAAAGTGCTATAATTTCTGAATTTTCACTATCAAATGCTCTTAAGTTGTTTTTAATTATTCGAATTGTTAATCGATTCTATTCGTGGGGAAAAAAATTTCTGAAAGAAAAACCTCGAGGCTGGTAGAAGGTGCATTTAACCCAAATTATATTCTGCAATCTTCCGCGTGATTAATATAGGATTCGCCTACATATATAACAGCTTTTCCTAACTATGTGAAAAATAGCCCTCTCCCCCCTCCCCCGAAAAAAAAGAAACAGGATCCAGAAAGAAACCATCAAAATTTTGTCTTACACAAGTTTTATGATGCATGCATATATTTCTTTCTTTAATTTTTTAAGTGATGTATCCATAAACTATGCATAAAATGGTTATTAATGCTCTAAAACTGTAAAAACATACGTCAAATCAGGTACAATCAGTACTCAATATGTTTCCTACTGTAATATTTGTAGTAATTTTAAGACACATCACTTTGTGAGAACTGAGCTTAGTGTTGAATATTTTAGGTGACATTAGAAATTAAACATTTAAAAGACTGAATATTTGAGCTCGGATTTAAGATAAGAGTATATGAGTGGAATTAAATTTTTGTTATACAAAATTTTAGCTTAACATGACGATTTATTTTATGCATTTCAAAAATTATTACTTCATAACATCATTCATAGTTTACTTGACTTCCTTCTCGAATTTTAAAAAAATTAGGAACAGCTGAAAATATCCCAGCAATCCAATATTTAGAACTCTTTCCGACTCAAAAGAAAATCTGAATTTATTTCTAACTTCTGAACAAAAAAAAGCATTAGGCATATATTAAAATAAGCTTAAAATTTACACATATGAAAACAAACACATAGAAAATTATCATACATGACGATATATATTTTACGAAAGCCAATAGCATGAAATAAAAATTAAGACAAGACCATCAACAAAGTATAATAGTTGAAAGAAAAAATAATTTTAGTTAAAAAAACTTCGCTTTGGGAATTAAACAGTTTACGCTCGGAAAGCTAATACATTCGTTTCCTAATTAGCTGATTTTCAGTCATTCTACAAATGAATTAAATCTTTATTTGAGCCAGTTAACGCTATGAAGACTTCTCACTTAACTCCAGCACTTTCTGTTTAAATACTGCAGTCTGTGAAATGAGAACGGAAGCCGATTTAAACCAGACACGTCCCTTAAATCTCTTTCACCAACAAAAATTAAACGAGATTCTTCATTTTGTACCACGAGAAAAGGAAGAGGGGTTTGCTAAGGGGGAAAAAATATAACTATTCTTTTCCGCCGTTACTTTTGGGTTTGTTACTTTTTACTCTTTTCATTATTTTCCCCCTCCCCTGACATGGGAACGGGGCAAAGTGTTTTGTTTGACACTTCAGTGTGCCGATAATTGAAGGTGCCAGTTTAGGAGGAAAAAGAAAAGAACAGAGGGGGAAGGGCACTAAGGCATCCTTCTCTCAACCACCCTGAATCAGTACTCATTTGCATTGCCCCTTGGATCTTTATTGATGTCTGCACCTGAACGGATGCTTTAGAAGCTTTCGAGAGAAGCTTCTTTTTATTCTAAAATTCACTCTCAGAACCCAGGCAGAGAAAAGTTATTTCTTTTTACTTCTCTCTGCGTAATTTAAATTCCTGAAAAAGCGTTTGCGAACCAAGATTTTTAACTCGAGCTTTGAGTAAGATAAATGAAATATCAGGAGTATGTGAAATCCTGAGGAGCATTTAGATATGAACCTTAATTGTTTGATAAAATGTCTTTCTAGTTTTTTTCATGAAAGATTTCCTGTCACTTGCAGTGAATCGTTTTTTCAAATTTAAATTTTGAAAAAAAACTAACTTTCTCGAAAATTTCCAGCGCATTAACTGTTTTAATATCAAAATTAGTTCGTGGTAGTTTTAAGCTTCAAGTTAAAATATATATTTACCTGTAAGTAATGCCGGATTACTTTTCCTTACAGTTTCACTCTGTGCGTCTTTCCTTCCATGATTACTATGATTACATGATTCCATGATTATTTCAGAATATTTTAATATCCGTCTATATTCTATATATAGTTCCGAAACTCTAAACCCCTTTCCTTTAATTTTAGTTTTTATTACATCATCCTAGTAGATTTAATAGTTAGCGGAATGTATTCTTAGTCTTCAGAGCTTTTAAACAAAATATACACAGTTTAAAATGAAACACAAACAAAAATAGAAAATACAATCTCATAGTTAAAGAAGAAAAGCTCTAAACTAGTAGGTCTCCGCCATTCCAATAGCAGTTGAAAATGTTCTTCTCAACATGGTAGGGCAAAACAAAATGTAATTGGAATCCGTCACAACGCAAGTTTGGTAGAGAGAGCAAAGGAGCTTGTTCAGTACACCGATATGATTAGGATAGCTTGTAAAGCAATCATGGGAGTTTGCCATCATAAACGCAGCAAGAGCCTTTGCCATAGTGCTGTTAAGCAATTGAACGCATCTCTTCAAGATGTTCACTAAGTCTGGAACCATAAATATCTGCAATATTTCGACAGATAGTTCAAGCCGCGGATTTTATCTGAAGGATATCCAAAATTACACGAGGAACGAAAATAGCATTTTTGTAAAGTCTCATGAAAATTTGTTTAGTTGTACAAAATTTAATATGAAATATGTATATTGGAGACAAAATGTGATCTTTTTAATACGGGGGATTAATTCGATAAATTAACGTTAAAGGCGCATTTATCTAAATGCACGTGAAATATACCATGCAAATAATTCCATGTAAATTGACTTCAGGTTACGGACTTAGTTCAGAAAAGATGCCTGTAAAAGAAATGGCTAAAAATTCCTGACATTTTAATGTATTGTCAGACCCACTTTTTTGAAATCTACGGAAATTCTCATGCTTTGTAAACATCTCTTTCAAATATTTATGTTTATTTTGTGATTTCTTTTGATATGATAGGAAGAGTTTGGAAAGCAGGAAATTCTCGGAAATGAAGTGGTCTTGACAGAGTCGAGCTCTAGGTTTTCGAATAACTAGCTCGATGTGCTGAATTACCATAAGAGCATACGGGAGGAACATAATTCATCACATTTTTTTGAGCTAAGCCAGCCTGGGGAGGAGCAGAACGCCTTACTCTCCAAGCTGACGAATCAAAATTTGTAACTAATTATCTTCCATTGTTTTAAGTTTTAAATATAGAGCCGAGAAAAAATTTTGAAACAAAAAATTTCTTGAGAACAAAATTGTGTCTTTACTTAACAACTTGAGTCCAGCATACGACATCTGAACAATCAGCCCAAAGTGATGATCATTTTACCACAAGAACTCCTAGAAGGAATATCCTAATTCCTTATAATTTTAATGTGGCTTAATAATTTGTAAAAAATGTCTGTTTACAATTTGTCAAAGTTTTTCAAAGCACTTTCATAAACGATGTATATTGCTAAGTTATTTAGCACATTTGTTACGCTTCAAGTATAAATTAGTATTAATAATAGTAGGCTAATGTTAACAACAATAAAATAAAAAGTGATAAATATATATGAATTTATCTCATGAACATGTGATTATTAATAACTTGAAAGTCTGAATGACAAACGTAATAACCTTTTCAATGCATTCAGAACGAAATTGTAAAAATTAGTAAAAATAGTGAGTGTTCATAAAATAATCAAGTAAAATTAATAAATGGTCATTTTTATGAAAAGATTCATTAGAATTCAAGAACTGTCTGTCTATTGAAAGGAAATAAAAGTAATATTTGGACAAAATTAAAATGTGATCTACTTTTATAAAAATACAGTAAATAAAAGCAAAAATTGAAACAGGTTTTGCTATTACTAATTGGAAATTAGGTTACTTTTCAAGGGAAACAAATCAGCTTCTGATTAAATCACAATAATTAGTAGAAACGAATGTGTTTCGTTTACTTACTATTATGCAAGAACTAATCATTAAAAACAAATCATATCGAAAAATAAAGAAAGCAGAAAATGTCGGAAAAAATATATCATAGTTTAAATCAAGAATAAAACTTAATTAAATATTTAATATTAAATATTCTTCCAAAAGAAGATCATTCCCCGACACATTCGCTGTTTCGCATACTTGAAATAATTTCAAACGAAAGTGCACAGAAAAAATTAAACAATTAAAAAACAAAAGAAATATAAAAAGAATAAAAATCTGAAAGCTTTCAGATTTTATAGTACACCCAAAGGGGCGTTTTTTAGCGTTTTGTATGATACCTTTACTTATTAAATATCATGTTCTTCGCACTTAAACCATAAAACTGATTTCAACAGCAATATCACAAAATATTTAAAAGAATTTTGAATTTTCGATCCACAGTCTCGCATGCTGGAGATACTTTTTTTTTTCTTCTTTTGTACACTTTTGCCGTTGTTCGCTTTGAAATTGTTGAGATTGTTAATCAGAAATCCTTTAATGTTTGGTAAAATATGAAATTGATAATAAAACAAATTTTAAATTCCAAATTTGGGCTTCCAGATGTCCATATTCGTATGGAGGACTAAGTTTTTCAAAATTTGGTATCTCTAGGTACAGTTATTTTTTTCACAGTGCGAGGAACATACATACTAAATTCACAACGGTTGGCTACAATCTTTACGTTAACTCAATTGGAGTCTTTCGACTAAACATATTCAGAAATTAGTTTCTCGGATCTTGAGAATTTTTGTTACCAATACTCTTTATTTAAATTATTTTGGCCCTCAAATGTTTTCATTCACACGAACTAATTGTTAGGTTTTTATGTTGTGGTATCGCGATGATACTCTACCACTATCCAGTCACTACGATTTGTTATAAACTCGACTTTCCAGAGATTAGAAAACTCCTTAAACACAAAAGTAAACCTAATGTCCTAAAATAGAGCTTAAATTTAAAATTCTTAAGTGAAGCCTGGAGAGCCTAACTTTAAGCACGTTGAATCTATACTTTCATGCAGTTCATCCTTTACACAAAGATATTTCCAGTCATGCTTAACCAAAACTTACATTTGTATTAGTTTAACATTTACAAAGGTTTAAAAAATAACATTAACATTTCAAACTCAATAGAACATTTTAATACGTAATACTTTAAAATTCATTTTATATCATTCGTTATAGTTGCTATACAAATTTCACAGCGCTTAGCTACAATGTTTAAATTAACACAATTGAAGTCTTTCGACTAAAATATATTCAGAAATTAGTTTCTCGGAACTTCAGAATTCTAAAAGAAAGTTTTTTTTTTTTTTTAAATGGCGGGCACTTGCCTATAACGGCATTGACCACTACTAAGGCCAGAAGTGGCGATCATTGTATTATGGAGGCACCTAATAGGCGGCCACCGCTACCTCCTATGAAGATACAGACAGTTTTACATCCATGCCTTCTCCGGGATTCGAAACCGGGCCCTTCAGTATCGCAGTCAGGCTCCCCTAACCACTATACCGTCTGGCCGGCTTCTAAAAGAAAGTATTTACAAAATAACTTTTCGCCAACTTGGGAATTCAAATTCTTTTCTGTTTAACAGATAGTTACAAATACATTCTCGCAAACTTGCGGATTCAATTTCTTGTTTTAAACAGTATTTAGCAATTTTAAACGCATGACATAAATCAAAATTTCAATACAAAATGGAAAACAAGGAAAATTTTGACTTATCTTTTGAGCTTCTATACTCCTGCATCATCTTGGCGCCGGACTCTTGAAACGTTGGAGTTGCCAAATTTCGAACTCTCAGCCGTCTCGGGCGGCTGGTGTTCGGTTCTGGACATTATTTTCTTTTCATTCCTCGGTCGTTGAACCGGCGAGCTTTTCTTGTTAGTTGAGGATTTTGGAATTCCAGTTTTCTCTTTGTCTTGTACGTTTCCGACCTTGTTTCTGAATCTTTGAAAAATCTTTTACTTCTTCTTGGTTCCTGGGAATGAATATCTTCAGGTTGCTTTCTTTTCATCCTTGCTTCCGGTTGGCATATTCTTCTGGCATCTTCTTGCGTCTTGGGTTCTGTAGTTTGCCGTTTTCTTTGCTTATGCTTCAAGAGCCTTTTTCGCTGTCTCATAGGCGCTGGCTCTTGTTGAAGTGGAACTTCTATTTGTTTAGTACTCCTCGTTCTGGCGGAGCTTTGACCTTGTTGACGTTGCCTTCGTTTCGCTATGGTTTCTTCAGTGTTAGCGGCCTTTCTTTTCGTTGCTGTGGGATTCTTGTTTGGCGACAGTGAACTTAACATTCTTGGTGCTGTTTCAGGAGCCTGCAATAAATCTTTTAAGATTAGAAAATCCGTGCAACTATAATAGAGTTTGATTTGATCGATGTTCGCGATAGATTGTTGTCCGTTTTCTGCTTTTCAGTAAACTGTTGAAAATTTTACCTTCTCTATGATAAAAGGGCATTCAAACCTGGGCTCAAATTTTGGCTACCCTATTTTCGGGTGATGATGACAAGGAGTGCTTTAATTTTAACACTTTCTGGCCTATGGTGTATTTTACTTCACGCCTCTTTCTACTGTAGTATAATCATTGTTTCGACCTCGCCGCATCTGAATTTTTGATGGCCTCACTAACAATTTTCTGAATATAATTCAATTTAAACTCTTCCTGTCTTTGCTGAACGAAATATAGCTTATCCTGAGGCTTTAAGATTTTTATTCCAAGGAATAATTCTGCGGGGGTTTTCTCTGTCGTGTTATGCTTTGCTGTTCTCAAGACAAAGCCTAATTCATTGACGCAGCTGTCCCAACGGCCATGATAATTCTTAACATATCCCCGAATAATTTTAACTATATTTTTATTTACGCGTTCCGCAATATTTGATTTCGGTCTATAAAATACCATTTTTAGATATCGTATGCCAATTCCTGTGCACAGGTTTTCAAATAAATTACTTACGAATTGTCTAACATTATCTGATATTACTTTTACTGGGGCCCCGTATTTAAAATATATTTATTTAGAAAGGAATCTGCTACTGTTTTTGCTGAAGCCCGTTTAAGGGGCATTATTTCTACCCATTTTGAAAAATGATATACGATGGTTAATAAGTATCTGTTTTTATTAATCTTTGTTCTAGGGTAGGGACCAAGCAAATTGATGCCAACCAATTCATTTGGGAAAGTGGCTTTTATGCTGTTTAAGTAACTGGCCGGGTTGTAATTAACGTCGTTAATTAATTGACACAAGTGACATGACCTGACATACGCCGTCACAACTTTGTATAACTGCGGAAAATATACCGCTTTGTGGAACCTTTGCAGGGTTTTCGTAACACGAAGTTGGGCTCCTAATTTCAACCCATGGAGCTCCTCTAGAGTACTTAAACGTAGACTCATTGGGACTACGGGCCGCAATTCTTGATTATCGTTGATTGTATTCATATAAAAGAGCAATTTATCTATTATTTCATAATGGGCCGCCCTATTGCGAAGAGCTGTTAAGTCTACATGTTCAAAATTTTCCGGATCTTCCAGGTACGCCTAAATATCCTTAAATTCTGGGTCCCTTTTTAACTCGGCGATTATTGTTTCCCGGGATTCAGTTATTTTCGCAGTTAGCATCCTACATATAATTGTACTTCCGTTCTCATCGATTTTAATCCTCGAAAGGGCATCTGAAACTATATTTTCTTTCCCCGGCGTGTGTTTTATAATAAAGTTAAATTCTTGCAGTTTTAGTGTCCAACGTATGAGCCGAGGCGAAAGATTTTTTCCGGAGTATAGGCGACCAACTGCCGCGTGATCTGAATAGACAGTTACTGGGGCACTCCCAAAGAACACCCGAAATTTTTGCACCGATAGTAGGACTGCTAAAGTTTCCCGCTCATTTGCAGTATAATTTCGCTGAGTTTGATGAAGCGTCTTGCTAAAAACAGCTCTCGGTTGTCTCTTTTGAGAAAGAACTGCTCCAATTGCGTAGTCTGACGCGTCTGCTGATATTTCTAAATTTTGATCCCCTTCCAGGTATTTAAGAACAGGGACATTAATTAAGGCGTGTTTCAATTCTTCAAACGCCGTGTTCGCCTCTGCTGCCCATGTGAACCTAGTCTTTTTTCGTTTAAGCACCAACAAAGGTTCAACTATTTTAGCAAAATCTTTAATGAATACTCTAGAATAGGAACACATCCCCAAGAAGGACGAACACGTCTCAGCCGTATTTGGCGGTGGATAACTTTTGATAGCTAAAATTTTCGAATTGTCAGTTTCTATATCGTTTTTTGAGATTTTATAGCCGAGGTACCTCAGTTCCTTGGCGGCAAATTTGCATTTTTTAGGATTAACTTTAAGGCCCGTTTCATGTAATAATGTAAACTCTTCCTCTAAATGTTTAATGTGTTCTTCTAAGGTTTCGCTTGTTACAATAATATCATCGAGATAAATGACTGTACTTTTTCTCAAAACTGGCCGTAAAACAATATCCATAACTTTTTGAAATGTAGCCAGAGCTCCGCTTAAGCCGAACAGCATTTTCAAAAAGGCATACACGCCTGACTTTGTAATAAAAGCTGTTTCTTCGACATCCTCAGGTTTTAAGCAATTTGAAAATAGCCTGACGTCAGGTCTAACGTTGTCATATATTTAGTTGACCGAATTTTTCTTATAATTTCATCTATTATCGGGAGGGGATATGTGGGGTATTTCGTTATGCTACTTAATTTTGAGTAATCAATAGCGAATCTCCCTGCGTTCGGATCTGAGGCTGGCAGTCTATTCTTCTTTCTAGATAAAACTACAAGACTAGCATAGGGCCTGGTACTTGGCGTAATTATTTTATCCTCGACCATTTTCTTAATATGTTTCTCCAGAACATCTTCGTTCTCACGGTCGTAACGTTACGGTTTGCAGCGAACTGGGGTCTCATTACCAGTATTGACCGCGTGAGATACAATCTGGCAGAAGCCAGGTTTTTCATTAAATAGTTGAGAAAACTTTCTTACCAATCCTTTAATCTTGTTTTTTTTTTCTTCGAGGTGATTGAGCTCCAGATCTGGAAAAGCGGCTTGTTCAACTTCCATTTTATTCATCTTCACCGGTAAGGTAGAATCTTTAAAATTAATTTTTGCGCTAGCTTCGCGCAAGAGATCAACCCCCAATATGACCGCGGTTAACAAATTATTTACCACGAGAAAGTTTATTTTCTGGACCTCGTTTTTTATTTGGACATTCAGCCTCACCTTTTCCAAGCAGACACATTGTTTGCCTTGGGCAGCAATCACACGTTGTCCCGTTGTCTTAAACAGTCCGTAGCGACGAAAATGTTTTTTAAAAAATCCTGCGACAGGAAGCTGAATTGAGCCCCGGTCGTAGGACGTCAGCGGTCGTACGGACGTCGTTTAGTAGTATTTGGATTTTTGACAAGGCCAAATTTTGTACGATTACCGTATTCAGCTTGATTTCTGAGGGACTGACCTTCTTACACGGTGACATCACCCTTTTCCTAGTCACCGTAATTACACTGGTGTGCAAAAATTAAGGACGAGACGGTTTTTACAATATAACTTTGTACAAAAGCTTTCAACACATTTAATACCGTAAGATCCCCAATACGTAAGGACATGAGTAATGTAAGCAATACTTACTAAAAGAGAAATCAGAGGGATAAAAAGAAGCTTTATTGAAAAAGTAACATGGAGCGCAATGCGACTGAAGGCCGAAACATCCCTGTGATGGGTGTCCAGCAAGAAACATCCGGTCTTTAATAGGGGATATGATATCCCCTGACTGCTAGGCAGGTTTCACATCATTTGTGCATGGTGGATATGTGGTTGTTGATGAGCTGTTGAGACACTGCTGCTCGTTCCTCTTATAGCCCCAATCGCAGTTTCGGAATCGTTACTGGCGATAAGTTACGTGCTGCCACGGGTCTCCCTAGTAAGTTCCGTACATACTTGACGGGATTTAGATCCAGAGACCTTGCCGACCAATCCATGTGTTCAATATCTTCGCTCTCCAACAGCTCTTCGACAGTAACTGTGCGATGAGGTGGAGCGTTGTCGTCCATGAAGAGGCACTGAGGACCCATAGCCCTTGTGAAAAGACGCATGTAAGGAAGAAGAATCTCGTTACTATAGCAGTCCCAGGTCACGAACTTCCTTGGGAGATATGAAGGTCGGTCCGGCTACCAAGCATTATGTCTGCTCGAACGAGAACTGCGCGACCTTCAAAACAGTCCCTTTTGATGATGCTGAAGGGGTTATTGCGTGTTCCTTGCTCTGTCCAGATGTGTATGTGTCTAGAATCGCAACTCAGACTAAATCTGCTCTCATCTGTAAAGAGTACTCGTCCCCATTGATTGTCTCTCCAATTCCGGTGTTCCCTTGTCACCACAGAGAACACCTTCTCCGATGGGCAGGCGTTAGAGGTACACACCGTACAGGGCGTCGTGCAAACAGACCACCATCGTGCAGTCTTCTGGCCACGGTAAAACGCGATATCTGTCGTCCAGTCGCCTGTGTCGTGTTTCTAGCGATTTCTCCCGCTGTCTGCCGCCTGTTTCTTCTTGCCTGTAAGGCAATATACCGGTCATCTGCGGGTGTGGTTTCCCGTGGACGACCACTACTAAACCCCCGGATAGCTGTTCCTGTAGTTTGAAATTGCCTCCAAAGTCGTGAAACGATGCTGTGAGCAATTCCGAACTCTGCAGCCACACTTGTCACACTGCGGCCTTCCTCCAACTTCCTAATGATTCGACCTCGGGTAAAAGCATCCAGATGTTGTCTAACAGATTGATTATTCGCCATTTTTCGCTGAGGCAGCAAATCGGTGTGATTTTAACTGCTATACGGCGTGCAATCTCTTTGCCAGTAATACTGATCTTATACCGACAACATGCTTTATACTACTCAGACACTCTCCCATTACGTCTACCCGCATATCTGCGCATGTGCTTCCGTACATCACCTTACCTAGTCTCCTGATTGGTCTTTCTGTCCACTCTGCCTCTTCGTTCAGCTGATATGCTAATTTTTCGACTTCGTCCTTAATTTTGCACACCAGTGTAGTTTATATTTTTTGTTTTGCCCCCTTTGTCCAACTGCTTTTTTTTATTTCCCCACGCTTTGGTCTGATCGGCTTTCTTACCTTCCCCTCTTGTCGATAGGAATTCTGCTGAGCTTGAGGTTTCGTTTAAGGGCGAAACATTGAAATACTGTATAAAAGTCTTCGCACGCGCGCTTTCCGCCGTTCGCCTACTCTGGAATTTGACAGCTAGTTCAAATAAGCTTTCCAGCGTTTGCGGGTTTCTAACTTTAAGAAAGTTCTGAATTGACATAAGCAACCACGGCAAAATTATTTCGATGATTTCGCTGTCGGGCCTTTCCCATATAATAATTTAACAATGTGGATTTTCCTTAAGATGAAATCTGTTAATTGGTCCCCATTAGCTTGGTATTTACTGAATAATTCAGATTCGAGTCTTGCGAGGTCTTTTACAACTAGGAATGCTTTCAATAGCGAACTTTTAAAATTCTTCCATGTATACGTTTCGGGTTCTGGATCCCCCAACAAATTTTTGCCATTATTCTTGTACCAGCTGAGGGCTTGACCTTTTAAATTCGTCGTAGCGATGATTATTATCTGCAGTTGTTTCACAGGATATAACGTGAAGTGTAATTCCAGCTGTTCCAGAAAGGTCCTTTGCCGTCAAACGTTGCTGTTGGCTTCATCGCCGTTCTCATTGATTTCAAGATGAATCCAAATTCCTCCATCGGGTTTGGTTGTGCTTGAGGGAACTGAAAGGTTGGAGGAGTCAACGAGAAATCTTCCGTACCCAGTATCATGTTTCGTTAAGAACAATTTCGGGTGCCAAATGTGAGGCGTTACTATTTAATCTAAAGTTCTAACTTAGAACCCCACGAACACTAAGAAGCGAATAATCGCTTTAGTGTGTGAACAGAACATCTAAAACTTAAACATCAAAACTACTTCTAGTGTGCTAAAATAGAACTTGAATTAATTTCTTAAGTAAAGCCTTGAGAGCCTAACTTTAAACACATTCAATGTATACTTTCTTTCAATTCATCTATTATACAAAGTATTTTACAGTCATCCTTTGACCAAAACTTACATTTGTACTAGTTTGATTTTACAGTAGTTTTAAAGCTGATAATAGCATTTCTACATTCAATACAACATTTTAACATGCAATATTTTAAAATTCATTTTACATCATTCGTTGTAGTTGCTATACAAAATTTACAAACTTTTGCTACAATCTTTCTTTAAGTTAACACATTTTAGATTGAAGGTCTTTTGACTAAAATATTCACAATTTAGTTTCTCGCAACTTCAGAATTCACAAAAAGGTATTTATAAAGTAAATTCTCGCGAACTTGCGAATTCAAAAATCTTTTCTGTTTAAAATATAGTTACAACTACATTCTCGCAAACTTGCGAATTCAAATTTTGCTTTAAACAGCATTTAGCAACTTTAAACAGCATGACATAAATCGAACTTTCAATGCAAAATAGGAAAGAAGGAAAATTTCCTCTTTTCTTTTTATCTTGTAAACTCTTCGATCCTAATGAAGCAGAACTCCTCGAAAGTAGGATATTTCAGAATTTGCAATCTTCTCTTCCGGCCTAGCTGGCTTGTTGCCTCCACCGGCATTCTTCTGAGCCTTTTTTCTTTCTCAATGCATCGCGCCGACTCTCGGATGGATTAAGGATTCTTGAAATATGGTCCTCTCATTAGGTCCTGGGGTCGGCTTCTTTGCTGGGGATCTTTAAACCTTCTTTTGGGCTTCCTGGCATGCTGGAACGTCACCGCTTCCACGTCAGCTGACCTTTTCTCTCTCGTGGTTTTTCACCCCGATTTGCAGGCGTTTGCCTTAAGTACTAGCGCTGAACGTTTTCTCGGAATACTATCCATAAGCTTTTTCCGCTTTCCCATACGCACTTGCATCTGTTGTAGGGGAAATTTTCTTTTTTTCGATCTCTTCATTCTCGCTGAGCCTGAACCTTGCGGTTGCTGCTGCGTTCGCTGCGCGGTACTTGCTTCAGTATTTTTAGCTTGTTTCCTTTTGGTTCCTGGGGGATCCCTGGTAGGCGACGGCGACATCAATGTTCTTAGCGCACTCCCAGGATCCTGCAATAGAGGTTTTAGAATTTGAAAATCAGTACGACTGTAACATGGATTGATCCGGTCAACATTAGCAATTATTTGCTGGATATTTTCTGCCTTTAAATAAAACATTACGAATTTGATCTTTTCGATAACAAACAACCCATCAAACCTGTATTCAAATTTTGCCACCCTGTTTTCGGGTGCAGACGATGATGAGTGTCTGATTTTTAACACGTTCTGTCCCACGGTCTATTCCACATCCCGTCTATTTCTATCGTAGCACAAATTCTGTTTCTGCCTTCCCGCATCACAATTTTTGCTGGTCTCGTTAATAATTTTCTGGATAGCTTTCAATATAAAATCTTCCTGTCTTTGTTGAACGAAAAATAGCTTATCAAGTCGCGTTAAAAATTTTCTTCCTAAAATAATTCTGCGGGAATTTTCTGTGTGGTATGTTTTTCTGTTCTCAAAGCAAAGACTAATTCATTGACATAGCTGTCAAAACGGTCATGATAATTCTTAACATATCCCCGAATAATTTTAACTATATTCTTAGTTACGCGTTCCGCAATATTCGATCGCGATCTATAAGGTACCATCTTCAGATGCTGTATGCCAAGGCCTGTGCAAAAATTTTCAAATAAATTACTTATTAATTGCCTACCATTATCTGACATTACTTTTACTGGGGCCCCGTATTTTAAAATATGTATTTAGAAACAAATCTGCTACTATTTTTGCTGAAGCCCGTTTAAGGGGAATTATTTCTATCCATTTTGAAAAATGATATACGATGGTTAACAAGTATCTGTTTTTTTTATTAATCTTTGTTCTAGGGTAGGGACCAAGCAAATTAATGCCAACCAATTCATTTGGGAAAGTGGTTTTTATGCTATTTAAGTCCCCGCCTCGCTGGAATTAACATCGTAAATTAATTGACACAAGTGACATGACCTGACATACGCCGCCACAACTTTGTATAACTGCGGAAAATACACCGCATCGCGGACCTTTTGCATGGTTTTCCACACACCAAGATGTCCTCCTAATTTCAACCCATGGAGCTCTTCTAGAATATTTAAGCGCAGACTAATTGGGACTACCGGTCGCAGTTCTTGATTATTGTTGGTTGTTTTCATGTAAAAGTTCGATTTATCAATAACTTCATAATGGGCTGCTCTATTGCGAAAAGCCGTTAACTGTACATATTCAAAATTCTCGGGATCTTCCAGATAAGCGTAAATATCTTTAAACTCAGGGTCTGTTTTCAATTCGCTAATTATTGTTTCACGGGATTCATATACTTTTGCAGTTAGCAACGTACATCTAATTCTATTTCGCTCTTCATCGATCTTGATTCTTGATGGTGCATCCGCAACTGCATTTTCTTTCCCCGGTGTGTGTTTTGTGTCCCCGGTGTTGTGTGGCCAAATATCAACAAAGATGTCACGAACTGGGCAAGACATTGTATTTCATGCTAGAAATCTAAAATAAACAAACATATTTCAACCCCTTCACAATCATATAGTGAAACTTCTACGCGACTTCATCATATTCATTTAGATCTCATCGGCCCACTCCCACCTTCCAGTGGATTCACATACTACCTAACAGCTATCGATCGTTTTATTAGATGGACAGAAGCTATTCCCATCATTGATATTCAAGCTACAACGGTAGCGGAGGCCTTTTACGCCAACTTGATCGCCCGCTTTGGTATGCCAGCTACTATTACAACCGATCAAGCACGTCAATTCGAGTCTTCTTTATTTAAGGCTCTAACTAAACTCATAGGCGGACAACAAATACGAAAAACTGATTATCATCCTCAAAGCAATGGCTTAATTGAGGAATTTCATCGTCCACTAAAAGCCACATTAATGTGTCACGGCACGCTAAAATGGACAGAAGTGCTACCAGCTGCGCTACTTGTTTTGAGAAGAGATTTCAAAGAAACCATTGGTTGTACGCCCGCTGAACTTGTGTACGGAACTACCATTAAACTCCCGGGAGATTTTTTCGACACATCGAATGTTGCAACTGATCCTGTGGAGTACGTCGACCAACTTCGAAGTTGCATGCAGCAACCTAAAGCAAAACCAACTGGATCACATACAGTAAAAGCAGTGTTTATTCGCAAAGATTTAGAAACGTGTTCGCATGTGTTTGTGCGACGTGATGCAGTACAACGGCGACTACAACTACCGTACGACGGCCCTTTTAAAGTTCTCAAACGTGATAAAAAAGTGTTCAAATTATCCATTAATGGAAATATTGTTTCAGTCTCAATTGACCGGGTGAATCCACCATTTCTGTTGAATACCGACATGGATACTCGTTCTCCTGTTACTTCGAAACCTAATATTCGTCAAACCCTTTCCGGTAGACATGTGCATTTCCCTGATTTTTACGTATCATCACGATGATACTGGAGGGGGAGTATGCGGCGGACCACACATAGATAAGTAAATTGTGTGTGCGGTCCCTGCAATTCACTGCTCTCAGCCTTTACGGCGTGTCACAGGAAATGTTTTTGACATCGCAGAGACGTAACTTCACGACTAGTGTCAGGAGATTTCAACGATCTGCGCTGTATCTGTCGTCAAAGCCTCTCGATTTTAGGAAAGCTGACGAACCAATGACCTGATTTTCCCTCTGATATCGTTCCAGATATAACGAATCAGAGGATATAAAATGCTTCTGTAAAATTAAGGAGGCGTGGCTAATTCAGTCTGAAGATTTTCGCTATCGGCGTAACATCCGAAGAACCCTCCAGAACTCTTGACTAGAGAGACCTGCAATGCTTTCGATCTCTCAACTGGAGAGACCTTCGTTAACAGACTCCTCACACTACAAGGACTATAATTCATTTGAATACCTATCTATGCTATCTATGGATCATATATATATATATATATATAAAGTTAAAGGAAGTAGTAAATGAACAAGTGACCTATAGGTCAAATATTTTGTGCATTTAGCTGCAAAATTAGGATCAAAGCCAAATAAAGGAAGTAAATTCTAATAGCAATCGCCTAAAAGCAAATGATAGACTTGCTCCTAGCAAAAAGAGAAAAATTCTAAAGGCAATCGCCTAAAAGTAAATTTGATACTCATAACTAAGGTAAAACATTTTAATAAATTAATTACTCAATAGAAAAACGCAAGAAAACAAAAAACCAAAGGCTGGTATTTAAGAAAATCAACTTTAGAAATTGCTACACGTAAAAAACATTAAAGCACAAACATAATTAAAATTAAAATAAATTAAAATTAAAAAACCAGCGAAAATATAAAAATGGCAGTAAATGGAAATTTAGCCTACGTCGAGCTTTAGTGGACTCGTCAGGGGAAAAGCACTATTACTCGTACTTAGGTAAACTCCATTACACTTTTCGTCAAACGACAATAATTGAGACAAAAACTAAAAAAATTTTAAACAGATAATCAAAGATAAAAGTCTGCATAATACCGTAGGTCTCAATTCTTATCGCTTCTTTTCCCAACGCGTCTGCCATAAGACTTAAAAACAAAGACTACAGAGTAACCTTTAAAAAATTTTGTAATGCTAATTTAAAATTATACAAAAGTAGCCAATTAGGCACGAGTCAAAAATTACATAATTTGAGGGAGATCCCATTGAGCTAGAACATTTAGACTTATCTATCTAAAAAAAGACAAAAAAAATACAAGTGTCTTGTAAAGACCAATTGTTATCAAAGCAGAAGAATTTTAACATACCTGTACCCAAAGGTGGCAGCAAAGATTTTAAGAGTGAAATGGGGGGAAAAAGGTTGCTAGAATAAGAATTCTAAAATAGGGAGCAACCAGAAAAGAATTTGAAAATCACCAATTAGGTGCAATTAAAAGTAAGGGGGTTAAAACGTCCCAACGTGACACGGCCAATGCTGACATTTGTTCAGAAAGGCGGAGGGCACATAGGGGTTGACTTAGAAGGTCGAGGTTGGTAGCTTAAACAACAAAATGGCGTCCAGTAAAGTGCTGATTCACGCAAAAATTGTAAGAAGGGGAAGAACAAAATGGCCGAACAAGTAAATGTAAAATCTGGCCTGAAAGCAGTGGAAATTGAAAAAAAGAAAAATTTGTTAGAAAAAGTCGATAATCTTCTTGCTAGAGGGCTTACAAGCGATCAGAAATGAAAGAGGCCCATAAATTAATAACAGAAATAGACAAGGCTAGAGTTCAGTACCATTAAACTATAAAATTTTAAATTTAATATTATAAATTTAATAATAAAACTGAAGTTCTGTTCATATCTAGGAGAGTACTAAAGACGCAGTAAGAGGAACTTATGTTACATTTTTACATTAAATAATCTGAATTAGCCATCCATCATCTACCTTCCTTGAGGATTTAAGTAAAAGATTTCATTATCTAATCCAAATAATTTAAAATAAAAGGTAAAGTATAAAGAGCTCCTTATGATTGTATTAAATGTGTTTTGAGTTTCAAATGCAGTAAGAATTACGTAACCTCTCAACATTACCTAATCATTATAAGGAGTCAGATACGCTACCTGCAACCGCTCAACTCGGGGTAACCTGACAGTCACTCTCACAACAGTGATCCAAAACATCCTCCCAACGCTAATAGCTCTTTTGGATTAAAAGAAGATTTCGCTGTTCAACAGTTAAAAGCAGTTAATTCAGTTCGAGACATCAAACCGATCTCATTAACATGCAGTCATAAGCGGACGTACATTACAGTTTCATAATGGTTTATAAAGACCCCTAACGAAATGATTTCATTAAGAGCTTAAGAACGCAAAACGAGCTGAAAAAATTGCTAACCATCTGTTGGATATTATCAAAGTATTTGTGATGTCTGTATCATGCAAAGTGGCAAAGGCAAGAAATTCGCTAACATTATTATTGAAGAAGTTTGCGGTATATGTGATAAACTCAGCTTTGTTCGTGAAAGTAAGTAAATGCATTACCAACTACACGGCTCATCTGATACAGCAGAGTCAAGCACTTTGAAAATATGTCATCCATCTCACTTGAAATAAACGATAGAATGAAATAGCTTGATAAAATAAAATTCATTCATTTTTTGAAACATTGAGCACATTAATCTGAAACAGACGCATGAAGTTATGTTCGGCTGTAATATTAGAGTAGGTTCGTGAACCAACCCACTTGCCAACTTATATGTTGTCAAGAATTGCTAGAAAAATGTTCTTAATTCAACGCAGTGGATATCTACTTCATTATCGGTGTAAATCTGAAAAGTGAAGAAGACTATATTAAGACGTCATTCTGATGATGATGTTCAGTTATAGTGTCAAAGGAGGATGGCGATATAGGTTAAATGAGTAGTGACATCATAGAAGTCGTAACCGACACAGAAATTGCGAGCTAATAACTGTTGGGGAATCAAAAATAGAAATAACAGTACTAGTCAAGTAGAATACAAAAAACATTCTTCTGAAATAAGGAAAAACGATATCTATAATTAAAAGAGAAAAGTAAAAAATGTTACCAAGTAAAAAATGATGTTAAAGTGGAAAGTTGTGAAAAAGCAAATATTCTTCTTTCGCATTAGATGAAATCTTTTAAAAAATTCAAGAAATCCGAAGCTGTGCTCACCAGTTCCTAAATAAGGAAGCGGGAAAAATGTATGGTTTTCGAATTTAAATTTCTTATTGAAAATAAAGGAAAAGTCCTTTGGATAAGCATTCCAGTTGTAGATAGTGCTAAATGTGATAACCAGAATATTATATCTGTCATAATTTCTATTGAAATCGAAAACTTATATAAAGAAACTAGGTACACAATATTGTATTTTAAACAAACTCTTCCACAAGCAATGAGTTTAGCGTTTGCAAGGAAATTTATTTCAGTTAATGAAGTTCCAGATAATGAAATACGCCTAACAGAATATACTCGCAAGAATTCAAGCGTAATGGTTAAGGACATCAGCAGCGGCGACCCCAAACCACCGCAAATATACAAAAGATAAAAACTTCCTTATTCCAAACCCTACAGAACTTATTTCTTTAATTTATTTTTATTCGTATAATAAGACATAATTATAAATAATAAATAATGAATATAAAGTATATTTTTATTAAATTTACAAGACTTTGCTAGTAATTTCTTGACATTTTTCAGCAAATTTAAGCATTATGCACATATTAATCACATTGAATTATTGTTAATTATAAATGCTTATTATTAATATTAACTTGATCCATTATATGAACTTTAACATACGTATTTATACGTACGTACATGCAGAAAAGTACTGTCAAACATTCCTATGTCTTCAAATTATTTCGTAAAAAAATCGTAAGCATATATTTTAAGATAGATGAAAAGACTGTCAATCATTATGAATGAATCGCTTTATTTAAGCATATTTTTTTAAAATAAAAGCATTTTTTCTGTAGGCATACAAAAAAGAACTTGAAAAAAATGCAGTATTCTAAGAAGCTCTTGCGCTAAAAATGAAGTAGTTTGTAAGTGTTAAGTTCCACACAATAAAAGATGAAACATTTGAACTTTAAATATTAAATTACCTCAACATAAATATCCGCTAGCATGAAAAATAGTAAGTTAAATAACTGAATAACTGAGACTTTAATGATTTTTCTATAAAATACTAATTCATCGATATGAAACTACCTTCTTTAATTCAGTATGATAATGCTGAAACCTAAACATTTCTTCTTGTATTTCGTTGTGTGGAACGAACTCGAAAAATGGATTTCCCAATGCTTTGTAATTCCAACCGTAAGTCCATCGTTGCTTTAGGTCCTTTCGATATTTTCAAGCCACAAAAATTTCTGGAAATTCTGCTTTATCAAATATCTAAGACATTTATCAAAAGAATATGCCATAAGTCCGCCCCCTCCCAACGAAGAAAAGTTTCTCTTTTTACTTCTATTTTCGAAGCTATCTTCTTGAAGTTCACTCCATCCTCAGATCTCCAGTATTTCTCTTTCTTCTCACTTTCATGGTTGTTTGTTTAAATGTTTAGTCTTTTAAGAAATGAACTCTATAGCAAATGCTAGAATGTATTCATTTTTTCTCAATATGCTGCTTCAGATTTCCAGCCAAATCTTCCACTCCTTCTAAACAAGAGAAAATTTGAAAAAAAAGTAAAAGAAAAGTCTTTTTTGTGAGTTCTACTTTTCAAAGTGATTTAGTTCCTAGGAAAAGAGAGATTAGAGTATTATGAGATGGTACATGTCATAACAGCGAACAGCTACTTGAATACCGTGTCTGAGCCACATTTTGGATAAAAAGAGCAGAAAATGTCCACGATCATTGAACGATGTTAGCAAAGTTTTTACTCATTATAGATTACTATAAATTCATGCAGAATTTTGTTCTTTTAAAATATGAAAAGCTATTTCTGGACAAACTTAGAATAAACATGCTTCAGGGAAAAAGAAATGTCTTTTTACTTTATTTTGTCCGATGTTTTAATTTTTTCGGAGATAAAGCTAGATTGTCAGTTTCCCCAAAACTTCGCTCAAAGTATTCTAAAGCAGAATTCAAATTAATTTACATTTGAAAGAAATCAATTTGCATGTTAAATACGATGAAAGATGTAATAAATTTAAGACATCTCAGTTTGATTTCGAGGTTTTTTAACAAAAGTAAACATTGAAGTTTAAATGATATTACTCTTTATATCTTAGACATTCAGGTAACACCTTAGAGGAAAACTTCTCTGAATATTACTTAAGGATATAATAACAATAATAAAGATAAGAAACGAGGCTCAGGGAAAAATATTCATTAAAATGCTTCGAGTAAGAGGTTTGAAAATGTACATAACAAAGGCTGACAGATAAAAAGATTACAAAATTGTCGAGTAAAGCTAAGACGCAAGGTCAGTTCAGTGGAACTCAATTTAATCCCTTTAGTAATGAGTAAATAGTTGTTCCGAGAATGTAATTGAAGTAATTGGTTGAATATAATTGGTCCTTTAACTGTATTTCGCTAAGTTGCAACAGTGCAGTCTGTTAAAGCAGGCATTTTGTTACTGGCCAGTGAAAAGCCAGAAACTATGAATGTATGCAGGTTGTACACATGGAAAATATTTAAAATGAAGAAATTCTACATCGGGAATTATTTGTTACATAATTCGCTTTTGTAGTTTTACATAGAAAATCTTGAGATAGTCTTGCGCACCAAACGGTACCCAAATGCCGAAGTACTAAGAACCGTACATTATGCTCTGCAGTAATGCTGATACTGCAAAAGAAAAAGCAGGAATAAAAAAAAGTTGTGGTAAACTGAATTACCGGTCGTTGTTGGTTTTGAAAATGTACGGGATATGACCTCTGACATGAAGAAGTTTTTGGTTCTGTATCAATAAATTAAGGATTATAGGGCGCATCTTGAGAAATAGTAGACATCTCGAGGACCTTAATTACTATGCAAAGGTTATTTTGAGTTTCTAACAGTTATTTTAATTTTTAAACATGCTTTACTGTCTATTCTTGTTTCCCACCTACTATTCCCTACCAGAATAAGTTTTTAGTGTCGCGTCGCATGCAAATGAGGTAGAAAGAGTACATAAAGAAAGGGTTCGCTTACTGCAGCAGAACTTCGGAGTTCTTAGTGACGCGTGTTTACCGCCACGCTACTTCGTTGTTTAAAGCTAACTACGCTCGGCCGTATTGTACGTGTCTGCTAAGATTCTCCGGTTAAATTAATTAAAGGCCGACTACGTTAGATAATTTTGCATAGCTTTGGCTAAGTTCAGTGTAGTTTAGCATTAGATTAACAGTTTGGCATTTCTTATCTTGACTTAAAGCCCAAGCGGAGGCTTTTCTGTAAGCCCGAGAAAGGGGGCCACCTCTGTTCTTAGACTGAGATAATAAAGGGTGAAGCTCTTAAAAGTCTATAACGAATATGCTGCGACTACAGTTTTACCCCACATGCTACAAACAACGTGAACTAAGATAAATTTTTATGACATCATTGATATCCTCACTGGAAACCGTTGAGGCAATTATAGTGAGAGAGAAAATATTTCTGATTTCCTTTGTACCAATCAATGCAAGCGAGAAATATTAATAAATGCTTTCTGAATAAATACATACCTCTTTTTTTTCCATTTTCAATACTTCTCGCCCGGACAACCTCTTTTAGTCAAAGACAACTCTTTTAGTACTTCGAAATTCTGTACTGTATTAGTACTGAAAAACTCCAAACAATTAATTCCAAACTGAAAATCTTTGTAAAGAGTAAGTGTAATATTGAGTAATTGTAAATAATTGTAAACTGTAATTATAATTAAGAATAATATTTTTAAATTAATAAAATATCTATACTAAACTTGCTTGCCACTACTACATACTGCATTCTTTGATTTCATTAAATTAAAATTTACTTTAATATTATTTACTTCTTTAATACTACTCTTAAATATTACAGATATTGAACCATCTCAGTTACATTGTAACAAGCAATATTCAAGGAGTTACATAAGTGAGCAGTAAATAGGTAGTTTAGAAATAATATTAGTATCAAGTTAGTTCCTAATATAAAGTGCAGGAATTCTCAGGCTGATTTACGTTTAAAGGTCGCCAGTTAAAATCTCTATATAAGCTATATAAGCATGTATCACGTACTCCTTTCCTCTTCATTATGCAGAAGTAAAAAAAAAGCCGCGATCATGCTATAAAAAATGAAGATGTTCTTCTTAAAGCGGATCATTTAGTTTAAACCTTAAGGTAGATCTAGTACTGGAAATGATTATTTAGTTGTATATTACCCGACATTCCGTTCAAAATGAAAAGTTGCATGCAACAATGCAGAAAGTTTTAAGATTTCAATTCCCATCTCCATGCTAATATTTCCCACCATAGATATTAACTCCTGAGGATATTGCTTCCCAGTTAGGGCGGACTTCTATTTGAACGTGTCGTTGATTACACATCGGGAGAGACTACGCTGGAATAGAATTTAAATTAGAGGTATTAGTTCCGTTAGGAGCGCAGCAGAAAGTCATTGACGAGTCAGAAAGAAATGATGATCACTGAGTTATTTGATAGAATTACCAATTCAAACTTAGATGAAGAACAACTCATTACATTTCTTGAAAGTTTTGAAACATAAGCACACGATTTGGCATTTGTGTCGCAAGATTTACTTGTTAATTATTACTTTTCTTAAAAATTTGGAAGGCCTTTTCATGAAGTAAATAACTGTAGTTTTATTTGGTACAAGAATAAAACTTCAAATGTTGCTATTCTTATGTTCTATGCGATGTTTATGAAATCTGCAATCCAAAAGTTGAAAGCGCGAATCAAAGTAAGTTTTAGCTTAGTTCTTCAGAAGCGATAAAAAATTAAGAACTAAATAAAACTGATACTCCGACGTCAAAAATAGGGATTGTTCACCAGAAATACAGTATGGCAACACTCCTACAATTTCAGGAGAAAATTAAGTGACTTTTAATATTGGGAAAAAATTTAATAAGAAGTACTCTCTAATATTTAGGACCAACAAGGATGATATAAAAAATTCATCAGAAGAAATGAATGCTAAAATTAAAATTAAGATCTGAGAAACTTTTACATATCTTGCCCATCATGCTCAAAATGCAATTTTTTCATACATTTCACATTTTCTTTTCCTTTTTCACACATTCAGTTATTTAATTGTGGGTGAAAGTATCGTATTTTGCGATAGAAGATAGTGTATGTCAATTTTTTATTTTACATACTCAATCGTTATCACTACTTCTGTTATAGATAATGATGAAAAGTTACTAGTCACCAAATTATAGTTGAGATGAGACGTTGCTGCACGTAATGCAGAGACGTAATGCAGAGACACGTTGGTTGTTAAGGCTAAGCTGAATGCTTTCAGCATTGCCGTCGGCGTTGTATTTAATGTATTAAACAGTAAAAACTTGCCAACTCTAGCATTCGTTTCGCTTAAACTGAGAGTTATAGAGCAAACGTGCGGAACTATGACAGAGAGATCTTAGCACTCTATTCAGCTGTGAAAGTTATTCGGCACAGTTTGAAGGATAGACATTTTACAATATACACGAACCATAAATCTTTGACCATCCGGTTTTTCAGAAATGTCTGATTCAGGTTCCGTGCTAAAAATGCCCCGTAGAAAACCATAAAATGTTTTTACGGGGAATTGGCCTACGGGTACCAGTACAGTTTTGCGGGTACCCGTAGGCCAAATCCCCTTAAAAACCCAAAGAAAGAAACCCACACAGCTGTACGGGTACCCGTAGGCCAAATCCTCGTAAAAACCCATACAACTGTACGGGTACCAGTAGGCCAAATCCCCATAAAAACCCATAAACATATGGGTAGAACGTATGTAGAACATATGGGTACTATAAACAAAATCCCTGTAAAAACCCATAGGCAGAAACCAGAATTTTATGCATATCCATAGACCAAATCTCCATTAAGAAAATGGATATTCCGTAGGTATATTCTCCATAAAAACCAGTAGACAAAAACTCAGACCTATGCGGATACCCATAGGCCAAATCTCTGTAAAAGCCAGTATACAAAAATCTACAAAATAATACAGGCACCCATTGGCAAAATCACAGTACAAAACAGTAAACAAAGCCACTATAATTATACCATAGGGGAGTATCTATACATAGAACGGGTATCCATACACAGAATCCCTATAAAAAACAATACACAAAAATAGACCTGTAGATCAAATTTCCATAAAAACTAATAATTATAAGCATAAACCAGCAGAAGTACACAATTAGCACTGATGAAATGTACAGATCTAAATAGGGGGAAAGCACACAGAGTAGTTTTAAATAAAATTCATTGAGAAGAAACTTAATAAAATTTTATAAATATCTAGAAGCCTACAAGCCTCTGTCCTTCTCTATGTGTGTCAGTACCTACAAACATATTACAAAATATTTATATAAGTTCTCTTTACAAAATTTTAAAGTTCCTTTACATAATTTTGAAAATAATAGAAAGATAATAATCAAACTCATGATTCACAACCATCGAATGATATGTGTGTATATACACTCATGTCCATAAATCAAGGATAATGCAAAATCAGGCAAAGGAAGCGTTAGACGCAAAACAAATCTGACTTATTTGTAAAGCTTATTTATTAAACAAAAGGTAAAGAGCAAGAAAAGATGCTATATGTTTGATATTATTAAAAAAATTAGCGTTTTTTTCTCCCTGGAGAAATTACAAAAAAACCTATTTACAAAAAATCAATATTACATGGTTGGTATGATTGTTAATGCATTGTATGTCTCCCAGACGATGCAATACAGTCCGTAGTACGCCTAGGCATGCTGAGTATGAAATTATCGATCTGATCTTGGGGGATATTACACCACTCAAAAAGCAATGCTCTCCGAAGTTCCGGTAGACATGTAAGAGGAGGTTGACGGGCTGCAACTCGTCGGCCAAGCATGTCCCACACGTGCTCTACTAGATTCAATTCCGGTGAGAATGCTGGCCAGTCCATACGGGTGATATCCTCCGATTGAAGGCATTCGCTTACGATGTTTTTGCACGGTGAGGACGGGCGTTGCCATCCATAAACACAAATTGTGCGCCCATGGCGTCCCGAAACAAACGTACATGTTGTTCCAGAATGACGTCCCGATAGATTTGGCTTGTCATGTTTCTAATTTGAACATGGAGTTCAGTTCTGGAACCCAGAACAATTCCACCCCAAAAGAGCACTCCTGCACCACCGTAACGGTGTCGTTCAATGATGTTTTCTTGGTGGTAACGGGTATCTGGAGCTCTCCATACGAAAGTCTGGCGAGAATCAGACTGGAACCTAAACCTGGACTCGTCGGAAAGCATCACATAAGCCCACTGTTGCGGTGTCCACAATGCATGCCCTCTACTCCTGGCTAACCGCAGGCGACAGTGAGTTGCAGTAAGTGGAAAGCATCTGACAGGTCTGCGAGCATATAGACCAATCTGCCCTAAGCGTCTGTACACGGTCTGCCTTGAAATTGTCGTACCAGTGGCTGAAGAGAGCTGACGAGACAGGTATGAGGCTGTGTTCCGCCTGTTTCTTTTGGCAGTAACTGCCAAATACCGGTCCTCATTCGGCGTTGTAACTCTGGGGCGACCTGTGCTGTAACGTCCACTCACATTATCATCACCTTGGAAGTGTTGCCAAAGCCAGTCTGGGCAATTCCAAGTTCGCCTGATATTTCCAGTTGGGTACGCCCACATTCCAGACAGCCGATAATTCTACCACGTAAAAAATCATCCAAATGCGTCCTTTGTGTCATAACTATTTGGTTATTGCACTGAAATGCTTATAAAGCGCCTGCGAACAATTTTACTTCTTTGCCTGTATTTCTTATATATCACTCTCTTACACTCTCGTCATTGTGACGTACCAACGGTGTCATCTGGTTACTTCCTGATATTTACATATGATTCTTGAAGATGTGTGTAGTGATTTTACAGATGATATATTTATTTTAGAGTTCGATTTCCGCGTGACTCCGAATTATCCTTAATTTATGGACATGAGTGTATATACACATGTTATTTGATGGTTGCGAATCATGGCTTTGATTATATATATATATTATTGATTTGATTATAAATATATTCATATAATACTGCATCTCATTGCATATATATATGTATATGTATTACACTGTATTTCAGCTCTTTAGTTGGAAAATTAAACGATGAAATTTAATCGCATCATCTTGTTTAACAATTTGACACCTAACGAGAAATGTATTGCCAAAGGATGGTACTTTCTGGCATCTGCTTAAATTTTAAGTCACCTACAATACACTAAACCAAATTTAAACAAAACTAGACAAAACCCTAATTTTCAAGAAGAGAAACACTATTACAAGTAAAAATATTAAATAAACAAGCATGCAGAAAGAATAAGGGACTTGATTTATTAGAAATTTAACAAAGAGTTCAAATATAGCATACTTGCTATCTCCTTAAAACTCGCTTACCACTGATAGCAACACCCTGCAGCTTAGTATGGCGCACATACATATAGATGTTTTGCATGAAATTTGAACCCTAGAATATAATGTAGTAAAGAAATAATAATATACAAATACTGGGTCGACCATCTTTTTACAGTACTTTAAACGTTACCTGTACCTGTCAGAATATAAATGAAACATCAATATAAGAATATTATAAACTTAGTAATACTCAAAATGCAATGAATTATATTGTAACACAACAAACTTTAAAAAATTTACAAGACTCAACAAATACCGATTCTCAACCCACAGTTCGGAAACTGAGGAAATATCTCATAGCGTATAATATCTTATTCCGTATCTCACTTTTATTGTTGCATGATCTTCCACAGAGTTTATATAAATAAAATCAATAACGTAATAGGTATTTATACAGCATGTAGTTCTCGACATAAAAGTGCTTAATTATTAACTTTCATTCCGTATATATATATATATATTATTAATTTATTATTTCAAAAGGTGTTTCTTATATCATCTCCAAGGAAAATAAATTTAATTAAAGCGATGCATTGTTGGAATAAATTTAAGTCGGTGTTTTAGGTATAAGTTATTTAGATTTCAACTGCAGAAAAAATACTTTAAAAACTGTATAGAAATATTATTTTAAACTGTAAAATTTCTAAATAGTAAAATTTAAAGTACTGAAAAGATAGCTATTCTATTGACCGTACATTATGTACTATAAAAATACCATTTCGTGCTGAGCATTTCCTGTATTTAGACTGCCAGATGAAATTCATATAGTGCAGTATTTAGCAATATAAATAAATCTTCTTCAGAACATTATACACACAGTTAAAATTACTGTCATCGCAATTAAGCATATATAGCACATATAGTTACATTTGTTTACAATCAACTTTTACGTTAATATCTATACAACCAGATAAATTTAGTGCAGAAAATTGTAACGACCATTTCCGCAGTATAACTAATGAAAGAAAATAATGCTTAAGTATTACTCTAACTGTATTTGAAAGTAATGCTAAAACAATGCCCTTACAAGACTCACGATTTGAAAAGCTTTGGTTTTAACTGTCTTGTAAAACCTTTCAGTTACTTACGCAAAATTCATATCCACGTAAAAATTACTATATCTAAATCAATTGAGTATACAGTGAAACTTCCCGAAAACAATTCACTCCACAATTTAAGTTAATGCCAGTTTCTTGTAGCCTTACAAAACTATCAGTGATTTTAAGTACTGTTATTTAATTATGTTCCTAACAAATGTATCACTGTCAGAGGTACCTACGAAAATAACCACTATATGAGGTTATCTACGAAAATAACCACGATATGAGGTTTGACTTGCTGTAATTTTTTTCCAATAAATAATTCATATTTTATATTCCCAAGACTAGCACATTTAACATTACATAAACTTTATTAAATATTCACAACTCCATTTCAAAAGCAATTTATGAAAAAAATATTTGAAATTTTCTTCATGAAATTAATAATGATGAAACTTAAAATATGCCTAAAAATTTTTCATTATATGTTTTAACAAAATATTTAATGTAACAATGTGGTTCTAGTCTCATACTTGTACAGAAATAGAGGCCAAAAAGAAAAAAATGTAAACAATGCAAGCTACTATGATCATCTCAATTTTCACGCATTTTTAGTAATGCAAAAAAGATTCCTTGGCTTGTATGTCTTGCCTACCTCATTCAATAAGTAATACGCACATTAAATATTTCAATCTTCATTTCATTTAAAAGAACTACCTTTTTTTGTTTGCGAAATATAATGAGTACATTTTTAAGACATAAAAAATATTCCATCTGCTCACCCACATCACATTAGTCAAAAAATTAAAAATTGAATTATGCAAGATCTTTTTAAGTAAGGTATACTCAAATTATTGGTACATAATATTCAAATGATAAAGATCAACGTGAACAAGCTTTAAAAAGTATTTCTAAATTATAATCAAAAACAAATTTTAAAAAATACAGTTTTAGTAGAATGCAGTGTGCATCTGATGTAAACACACTGAGCCAAATTATCAAGTCTGAAATTATCACTTTTCAGTCTTTAAGCACATTACTTTTTAGGATAAAATTAAGTTAGGAAATCAATTTCAGGCACAAAAAATCCATTTCAGAACTATTTAACTGTCAGAAAAGTTCGCTGAATGCATTAGACACGATTACACGTGCATGGCTTTACTGTTACTTCTTTTCATATTATTTCATGTGTGCAGTTAATGGTGGTATTTTATTTTTCATTGTAAAAATCTAAGCAGTAAAACGTAGTAAAAATTGTAATATAGTAAATTATTTATTGCATTACTACAGCCTACTATCCACGAAGACAATAACACAAACATCCCATAACAACATTAAAAAGAACGGCGCCATATTGCTTTTTCTGAGAGCGAGGGAGGGAGGGGAAATTTTTCCTCACGTCATCGTTATCACGGAGAAAAATAGTTTGAACGCGGTCGCGTTAAAGAAATGATGGTTGATACCGGTGTTTATTTGTAATATCAGAAACATTGATATATGCATATATATATGTGTATGTGTGTATTCAGAGAACCACCTCGTGGCAAAATCACTTCCCTAAGATGACCGCCTCTGAAGGCGACCAGTATTTCTAAAAACATAAATATATTTTGGTATTGAAACATTCCCTCTGTAAGACGACCACCCGCAAAGAAAATTCTGGAAGTGTGACTGGTAGCCTTAGAGAGATTCATTTCGTAGAGACAACCTCCCTAAGACGACCACCTCTAAAAGATAAACGTATTTCTGAGAACATAAGTACATATTAGTATTAAGCATCACCTCTCTAAGGCGACCATTTGCAAAGATGCCTTTTTATGTGTGGCTGGCCGCCTTAGAGAGACCTCGCTGTGTGTGGTGTATATGACTATTGTTATTGTTTCGGACAAAAGTTTTTAAGAATCAAATAAATGAGCATATATAGTAGAAACCCTCTCTAAAACGACCACCTGCGTTTTCAGGTTACTCCGACGGTCTTAAAGGGATCATATTTTCATTCTTAGAAACACTGATCGTCTTAGAGAAGAGGCGGAGACGAGAGAGTTCACTGTACGTTTTTAATTTTAAAGCTTTCTGTTGGTTATAAAACAAAAATAACCTTATTTTCAACAGTATCCGAATAAATGAAATAAAAGTAAATAAATAAATAATTTAAAATAATCAGTGGTACCAAGAATACCAATGAATTTTGGTTTACTGACACCAGTATTAATTTCATTATTTAGAACCAGTAGTATTTTCATTATTTCAATATTTATTATTATTATTACTATTGAAGTCTATTGACGTCAGTTAGAAAATAAGAATACACCCATATAAGCCAACAGAAGATTTATTTGGCATCTATTTCTATTATATTGATACCAGTAAGAAAACCAGTGAAAGTCAATATAAACCAATATCCCAAACCAGTAGAAAGTTCTTACATTGATGCTGGCTGTATGGGTGTCAGATGATACCAGAAACAAAGAAGAAAAACTCACAGAGATCAATAGAAACCAGTAAAAGTCAGTAGAGACCAACAGAATTCTATGGGTACCAATAGAAAGTTTTACTGGTTTCTGTGGGGCATTTTGAAACCAGTAAGAAAAACCCACGGAGACCAACAGAAACCAGTAAAAGTCAACAAAAACCCATAGAATTTTATGGGTTCACATAAAAACTTTCACTGGTTTCTATGAGGCATTTTTAGCAGGGTTCGCCTTAGCAGCTTGCGCACCTGGACTACTGTCACAATTCAGAACAGATATCAAACACGTTACTGGAGCCGATACTATTATGGCTGACACATTTTCTGTGATAAATAAGATCCAACTAGTAGCTTCAACGGACTTTTCCGCTATGGCTGAGGAGCAGGCTAAAAGTACCCTCATCTTGCTTACTTGCCCAGCCTGATACATCACATCAGTTATAAAAAACTTTAATGTTAGCACCGGAAATGTTCGAACATATGTCCCAGCGAAGTTATGTTACTCAATCATTGGAGACCTCGGTTGTTTTTCCCTTCGACCATGCGTTTCAGCAAAGTTACGCTATTAAGTCAGTAAAGACCTCCGTTGTTTACCCTATCCAGTTAATATAGCCTCAAATAAACTTATTTAGTAACGAGTTTTGTGGCCAGGTATGTTAAAAGATCTCGAATTGGACACGGTCAAACATAGACTATAAGAAATTGAAAATCCATGGGTACACTCGCAGCTCTTTACAAAAGTTCCACTTTGTTCCTCAAAGATTCAATCCCGTTCACCTCGACATCGTAGGAGCCTTGTCTCCATTTGAGGAATATACAAACTGTGTCAACTTATACTACTTATTTAGAATATAGAAATTTGTGTTATAGATCATTTTACTTGTTGGCCTGAGGCAATACTTGTGGAAAACATCACGGCTTAAGCATTTGCTCCGCGCATTCGTTAGACACTGGATAGCAAGTTTCGCAGTCCCAAAAATTTGGACTACAGACCTTGAGCGACAATTCGAAGTTCATTTAATTTCCTCGCTCAACAGGATTTTCGGATTTCACCGCACTCGAATTTCCCATGTCACTCATCTAGCAATGGACTGGCTGAAATATTTCACCGGATACTTAAGCAGAACTTAAAGTGTCATAATAGGTGCTACACAGAATCTTTACCAATTGTCTTTCTTGACCTCCACTCAGTATTCAGGAGCATCTCGAAATAAGTACCATTAAGTCAATTTTGTCCTTAAGGGAAGAATTCTTAAAACCCTCTAACTACTTGTTGCAGACGTATCCTGCAAATTTCTTTCATCATCTGTGCCACACCATGCGGGAGTCACCTCCAACTCTTAGTTTTGTACACACTAAACCCCGCTTCTTGTACACATCTCATAGAGATTTGTTCTCTTATATAGCAAAAACACCATTGACACAGCCGTACAATGGTCTTTATCACATTTCACCATTCTGATAAATGGAGAAGGTAATCAATTAATTCTCCTCCAGTGTAACGACGCGACGTGTATACTGACTGGTTACCTAGTTCACTACACGAGCTTTTCTTAGAGGTGAATTTTACTTTACTAAGTTTTGAAGGTTCTCGGGTTTTATTTACCATTATCTCTGCTCTAAAACTTGATTATAGGCACTATACACATGCAACCAAGAATATGTTATTATCGTAAAAAGGATTTAAATCAGTTTCATGGTTCTCCACACAATGCATATTCGAACGTATTAGTTACAGAAAATTAGGTTATTAGAAAGTAAAATAATATAGAAGCATCAAATCATTAGAGAAAAGGGAAAACAAACTTGAAGCAGTCTCAACAGAGTGAAAATATTCATTAATTAAATACATAATAAGATACTTGTCAGTCTATTTTTCAGATGTTCCTCAGTCAGTATGTCAGCCTATATCTCTTTGTATGGATTAGAGTTAAATGGCATGGATTAAAAGGCGTATTTTTTAGTTAAAGGCTCTCTTTTTAGTTAAAGGCAATTTCTTAAAATAAGCCTGTTCTAATAGTATCTGCTTTGAGTATGCAGTTAGTGTAAAATCCCTGCAGTCTTAAGAATAGTTCTGAAGTGAGAGTACTTCTCTCACTTCTCTGAGTTTTATGGTTCACCGATATAAATGTTAAGTAAACACGAGTGACACTCTCTGATGTTTAACAGCAGTTCGACTGTGTGGTTTTATCCACAGTTTTGTAGCATGTTTGCGTGAAGCGTAATGTGAAAACGAAAGAGCTGAAGCATGAAATGAGGTCCATGCTACTGACTCGGACTATTACCCATATCATTCGTAATTTCCCTGTACTTCCTTTAGACAATGAGATCCCAATATTTATTTCCTGATACATGCTTTTCTTTATCCGAAGCTTGTGAAGCAACTTTCTGTAGCACTGTTTTCATCTTTCTCACCTTGCGACTTACATGTGTATTGTTGCGACTAATGCGATCCATATGCACTCATTTGCTCTCAAGAAAAAAAGAGAGAGCGCGAGAGATAAAAAATACTAGGTCAAAAGAATATAATACAAATTAATAATTAACGAACTGGTACAATTATTAATAATTATTTGATAATTATTAATTGATTAGTAAACTTAAATAAAAAATAAAAATTTTATAAAACAACTTCAAATCTATACCCCTACAGCGGCCGAGTGGTTAAGATCGCTGAATACTGGTAGTTCGCCCGATCTTGGTTCGAAACAAGGCGAACAGGCTGGCTGTATGGTTGGTTTTGTGGTTTTCATTATGTGTAAAGTGGACAAGAGTCAATTTCTCTCATAAAGTCCTCAACGAAGGTATCCCTCCTATTAGGCAGATAGTCCTCGTGGATTTAGCATACTCAAATAACCTAACCTGTCATGTCCCACTAAACAAAAATTGACTCGCAATCCACATTTTATTCTGTAACGTCATTTGAATAAAGTTGAACCTACGTACATTCATCTGCAAAACTGTAAGGAAACTAACAAGTGCAATGCTAAATTACGGCTCCGTGTAGACAAGCGACTTATCTCCAACACATAGTCTTCCAGTGAAATAATACCGAACCGAAGAAGGTTTAAAATAAAATTTTATTTAGTTCTACAGTTAAATAAAAGAACACATCTAGTATAGCAGTACAAGCATGATTTCTTGAAAAATTAACAAAACGCAAAGGTTAAGGGAAACTAAATTATGATATAATTTCACACGGCGGAGTCCTACCTTAAATTTTGGCTCAGGCCCCAGTAGCAAACACGGCTGGAAGGTTAAATCTGATCCAAGTAAATCTAGAAGCTACGTGAGAACAACTCGGATTGAGTTAGCGGTAGCTGTCAAAAGCTCTCTTTTTACGTCAAGAAAATTTTTCTTATTTACTTCAACTAATTTTTATCCTGGTGGGAACCGACGAAAATAAAATTCGCAATAAAGATAGAAATAATGAGTTAATGGGTTAGTAAATATAAAATCTTACAAAGTGTAATAGGAGAACATTAAAATTTCACTAGAAGGCAATCCTAAATTAATACTTTTATGGCATTCAAACGGAGATATTAAAAGCATATTCCACATTTTACAGGATGATTTAATAAATATTATGAACACGTTCTACGCACGTATTCAGTGAATATGCTGGAACTGCACGCCACTCTTCTAAGAGTACACTTTTCAGCTCCTGGAAGGTCCGAAGAAGAATTTGGCGCGCTGAAATTCGGCGCCCTAAGGCATCCCACAGATGCTCAATCGGGCTGAAGTGAAGTGAGTAAAGTGGCCAATCCGTTCAAGTGATGTCTTCTGTTCGCAAGTTATTCCGACACCAATATGCTTGATGAGGCCGACCATTATCATCCATCAGGAAAATCTCCGAGCCAACAGCACCTCTAAACAGCCTAACTTGGGGTTTCAGTATCTCGTCCACATATCTCCGAGTGATAATAGAATTTCCTTGAAAGATATGCAGCTCGGTACGCTATTTTTCATGATTCCTTCTCAAACCATTAAATAGTGGTCGTGGAAATGGGATATTTCACGGACAAGAGAAGGCAAATTGCGTTTTTGTGTGTTCCTTCTTCTCTCCAGATCAAAACGCGTTTAGAATCTCTGTTGAGACTACGAGTACATCTGGAGTCGTCAGTAAATAACACTTGGGCCCAGTCGTCTTGGCTCCATTGAACATGACGACGGCACTAGTTTCAAGGAGCCCCCTCTAAAAGCTGGATTGAGTGGGAAAAACATTGGTGCAAACCATTGGTTTTATTGCATACAATACAACCTCAACCTCATTAAGCATTCGTACAGCAGTAGAATGGCTAATTCGAGTTTCTGTAGCAGCCTGAAGGTCTAGAACCAAAAACCAAATCTTTTTTTTAGTCACTAATTGTTTCTTCGAGCCGACAATGACAGAAAACGGTCAAAACGCTCTTCTGTGCAGTTGTTTCTTGTGATCGCACTTGGACAAACTGTCTATCAAGTCATCCAGTGCTCCAAACTCTTGATGTGACACTTCGAAGGATTCTCAAATCTTGGGTGAACTGCATTTGTTTTTGATCTCTCTCGATCCTGCCAATAATTAGCCAGTTTTCACTTTCACTTAAATGATGCCTGTGGGTCATAACTACTGAATACTGACTACTTCCGGAAACCACATTCCCTTTAAACAACACTACAGACGGGAATTATAACAAGCGTCCACTGCGCACCACAATGTGAATCACCGAATTTGCATATTTGCGATGCTAACGTATGCCCGGAAGTGCAGTTTTGTGTTCAGTTGCATTTAATTAGCATAAATAATTAC
The DNA here is from genome assembly GCA_000611955.2 of Stegodyphus mimosarum. Taxonomy (NCBI): domain Eukaryota; kingdom Metazoa; phylum Arthropoda; class Arachnida; order Araneae; family Eresidae; genus Stegodyphus; species Stegodyphus mimosarum. Next base: position 575,664 of record KK116331.1, read on the forward strand.
AGCATTGGGATACAGCATAAATAATTACAGCAGATATTTTTTTCTCATTATCATTTCATTCTGGTGACTAGTGTATATGCAGTACAAATATATATGCAGTAAATTCGAGATGAATTGGACCGATGCTACTTAGGGTAATCAATAATTAGGATAAAATGTACGGATCGAGGACATTTCTTGTAAAAAATTACTATATAACTGTCATTTTGTTAAACATATATTACAGTATACTAAATATATATACATACTATAATTGACTACTACACAAATATATATATATATATATATATATACATATACACACTGTTAAAAATATATATTATATATATATATACATATACACACTGTTAAATTTACAGTAAGTTACAGATTTACAGTATATAGTCACACTTAGATTTACAGTGAGATGTGCAAAAACATATATGTACATACTTGCTGTAAAAATTAATGAAAATATATCTTAATTTTATATTTACTGTACTTTATTATACAATTAATACATATTTTCTGAATAAAATTGTGTACCTTGAACTGGGCACACAGCTTTGTATGTTTGTACGTTTTTCAGTAAGATAGAAGGATGTGATTTTTTAAATTTAATCTAAATAACGTACTATTATTCTAAAAATAAATTATTGATTTATGCTTCTTCTTGTTATTTTATTAGTTTTTACCTTTCGTACTAAGTACCCTTGTACGGTAAGAATGCTTTTCCATTGCTGTAAACAAAATATATTAAAAAAAATTCTTCTTTTCCGAGTTGCCATTAGATAAAAAAATAATATTTTACTTAAAACTACGTTTAAACAGGAAAAATTTGAAAATATGTTTTCAATTAATATAAAATGCTAAATTTTTCCTCATATTATTTGAATCAATTAATAAAAAAAACCTTTTTCATTAAAATATTTTAAAAAATTCTAAAGCTTCTCTTTTATTTCTATTTTTGATCAGTTGTGAGATTAATGGAAAAACGCCTATCGTGGTCTGTTTCTCGATATCAAAACACTTTTTTCAAGAAGTAAAACATTTTACAGTAAAAGCTATTAGGAGTTTCCCTAAAAAAAATTCTGTAAAGTGGAATTTGGAGGTTTATTTAGTAAAAGCAACAATGTTTAATTTGAACGTCTTCTCTCAAAATTTGAAAGATTTTTCCAGTTCCTTCTTATTGGGGCTCACAATTTTAATCCAGTTTCACCTCGTATTAATAAAATAATTTATCATTATGCCCCTTTGAGCTTTAAACTCATTCTAAAGCTTTTACGTAAATCTAATTATTGCAATAACATGAATTACTTTTACTGTTTTCTGAAATATATCCTTTTATAAGATGCAAAGACGCTTGCGAACTTAATTTCCATCTCAGGATATATCTTCTTTATGTATATTCGACTCATTTTCCTTACATTTCTCTGATTTAATCAACCAGGACTACCCTCTTTTTAATTAATAATCCTTGTTTTGAATGAGATTGGCTTTTAGTCTTTTTAATTTCAATTCCTATGCAAAATTTCAAAAAACACCTTAAAGAAGAGTTTGCCATGCAATAGTAACATATAAAAATTGTTTAATTACTTTTCCTGCTTCTTAAATATAAATTATATCTACTGTTGCCAACTCATAAAACCAAATCTTTACTGTTGAAAAAATTGAAACTCATCTCAAAATAAATTAAAATTTTATTAGGTGTTTGTTTCAGTATTTCGTGTTTAAACGTAAAGTAAATAAGCAAAAAAAGCGTTATACTAATGAAATTGAAAATTAATTAATTGATTAATTAATTAAAAAGAAGATGAAAGAAAATGAAAAAATGTATAAATATAAATATGTATAAATATAAATATGTATAAATATAAATATGTATAAATATAAATATGCATAAATATGTATAAATGTCTGCAAGTTCCTGTGAAATTTCACCAATACCATTGGATTTAACTTTGGTTGCAAACAGCGCCAGTTCTAGAGGTGGTCTGCAGGTTTTTCTAAACTGAATGGGATTCCAACTTTGTTAAAAATTAATTTTAATAAATTTTCTTCCAGTGCTAATAGAACAGTAAGGGCAAAAGTGAATACTTCTACATAAGGAAGTCTGGCAAGTTTGCACGCTTTTGGAAAGGGATGCAAACGGTTGTGCAAAAAAAAGCAGAGTTAGAAATTTGGCAACTGATATACAATATATACAATATAAGGGATTAGAAATTCATCTTTTATATCACACCTGACGTATAAAATAACATTGTTGAAAAATGCTGTTAAAACATATTTTGCTGTACAAAGTGCAATTCCATTCCAAGTAAATACTTTTAAAATAAATTAAAGCTGAACTATATCAGATGGAAATCTGCATTCCTTTCATTTTGCATATGCACAAGACTTGCAACATTTTTTTTTCTGAAAGTGAGCGTATAACTTCTGAGGAGTGAAATTAATTTAACTGAATATTCAATCTAACTTTTAACACACCGTTAATATGTATGTATATAAAACTAAAACGACGACTTGTCGGAATAAAAATAAGGCAAAATTAGAGTATTTGTTCTGTTAGTTAAGACTGCAATAATTTACAAACACGTTTCTCATTTTAAAACTAAACACATGGTCGCCTGCACTGTTTTAGAACTTGTGAAGTCCTTACTAACGGCGAAGCTACTAAAACTTTAGCCTTTCATGGAGGCAATAGAAACTACTAGTTCTCAATGAGGTACAGCGGCAATGCTAGGAACGCTCCAGTAGGCTACTCATAAGATTAAACTGTAACTCATGGAATTTAATTTGCATTTTTTTTAACTTAAACAAGTATTGAAACATGATCGAAGAAACTCAGAATAGGCCTTTAACTCAAACCTAACTGTTAAAGAATCTTGGGAATAATTTAACAAAAGGAACACTCCAAAGAACAATTATGTTAAAGAAATATTTAACATACTTCCTTAATATAACTGTTATAAAGAACTATCGTTTAATAACCTCTCCAGAACAAGTAAGTTAAAGAAATATGTTAAATTTTCTTTAACATTTTTGTTTCGGATATGTTAAATAAAGTAAATAAACTGCAAGAATCTGTGGCATACAGATAAATTTGCAGGATTCTAGTTTTTAAGGCTAAACAGAACCTTCATCTTTAGCTCTTGAACATTTTACACAACAACATCTATACTAGATGATCAGGAAGGCTCTATTTTACTTTCGAACGTATTCATATCAACTGATAGGTAATTCGGTCATCAATATATGTTGATCAATATATGTGGGTACTTGATATGCTTCACATTTTTTATGTCTCATCCATTCAGTTTCACACAGGGAATGAGTGTGAGTTTGCTACTTGGGCTTATGAACATATCTCGCACCTTCGTTTCTGAGATAATGAATTTATGTTTCTTGCCCCAGTTGGTAAACAGATTAACTGCTCGATGCAAGTTTCATAGTCTCTTCTAGACCGATTCCTGATTATTTGTATAGGTTAGAATATTTGCCTTATCTTCTCGTTTAAAGCGCAAACTGTCAGATTCTCTTTCTACACTCTTGTGAAAAGTTAAGAGAATTTTCAAATTATTATTTATAATTGTTTTCAAATTATTTTAAAGAAAGGTACAGAACCGAAGGCACTTTTGCTGTTGAAGGCTTATGCAAATAGTTGAGTATTAGAGTCGAATGCGTAAACTTACACGTACGTCTCTGCAGAGCTGTGATTGGGGAATAATTCGCCATCAGGATCAGATGACAGGAAAATCTGGAAACAATCTCGCCATTTGATACAAGTGGAATTAACTGATATACTAAAGATAATGACTCATTAGAATAGAAGAGAAACACGCCAATGTGACAATCAAAATCGCTGAAACAACCTTGTTATCGGCATACATTTAGTTAATGATTTTAAGTCCAATCCAGTCCTTCCTAACGCTTTTAAAATTCTACTAACATAAATCTTGGTTATTATTTTTCCCGATTGATGGCGTTGCCTCCTCGCGCATGGTATTACCCGAGGGTATAAAAAGCCGTTACTGGGGTTGCTTTTCCTTTCTAGAAATTTCGTTCTCCTGGTGAGGAGGGACCTGTAGCTGCCCTCGAAATCGATTGAGTGTTTTAATAAATGTATGCCAAATACAAGGTTGTTTCAGCGATTTTGATAATGACTCATAGTTCTTTTTTTCCTCTTCTTTTGAAGCATAAGTATATATTCAAATTCTAACTAACCACGGTAAAAGTAGGAATAGAAAATGTACAGATACTAAAATAAAGAATCATGTTCCAAATTATGCTGGTTGTTTTGAAAGGTATACGGTTTCCTGTTTTTTAAATAAACATTTAAATTTTTTGCATGTACTGTAAACATTCAGTATTTAAACGCGAAATGTTTTCCTTTTCTCTCTAAGCAATGTTTCATAATGACTATTTTCAAGCCATCCTTACCTATTAATTCTTTATTCTTATTCTACAAAACACTTAAATATTTCATGCTATGTCACAGAAATAATTATTCTGTTATTAAGTTTTCATAATGCATATCATTTATTTCAAAAGCCCTTAAAATTAAACAGACTACAATTATGAAATTAATGTATCGAATTTTCTGCTGAAAAGCCTCTTATTTGCTTTATCTCTCTTTGAGGGTAATCATGCAATTACACGCAGTCTTCTCTTTTAAAAGCAATACCTATTAGAGTATGGAACATTTTTGCAGTATTTTTAAGCATCCATATTTAAAAGCTAAATAAGTTAACAATAATGAAAGTCGGAGAAATTGAAACATTAAATCCCTAAAATATTAACAGCTTATCTCAGAATTGATGCACAAGTAGTTAAGATGGGAATGCATGTCAGAAATGTTAACATTTACAAATTTAATTTCACTCACAAAAATAATTGAAAGTATCTGTTTTCTAATTTGATGTTTTTGAATCCAAACATCGGCGAAATTTTTGAAGTTGTAGATTGCATTGAAAATTTTCTTAATCCCTAGAGACTACATATTTTGAATTTTAAAGTGCTATTTATAATTTTATAAAGTGTGCAGTCAATCTACAATATAAAGTGCATAACCTTTTCATTCTAACTTACAGATGGTAAGCGAAGAGCCTGTGGTTCGAAACCCGTCGAAAGCACACACAGATTTTCCACATTTTTCGGCTTAAAAAAATCTCAGAGTCTCTACAAATATAGTATATTTGTCTCTACAAATATTTTGTAGACTCATTAGGTATTTTTGGAAGCATCAAACATGAAAAAAGAGAGCAACGCCTTCGCCGGGACTGGAACCACGGACTTCTGTAATACGCGTCCAGCGTGCTGACCACTTGTGAGAACATGAAATTCTCACTGCGCGCAGGGTATCGTCATCGCCGCTGTAATCGTAATCGCGGGCCACCACTTGCGCCGCATTGTATAAAAACACAAGACGGACAGGTTCTCTCTCTCATGTGCTTAACAGTATCAAACCACTGCTCGGGAAGTATTCGAAGCTCGACCTCCGAAGGAAAAGACTCATTTATATCACTATTGTAAGACCAATACTAACATATGCTTCTCCGGCCTGGTCAGCTGTACGGAAACATGAAATGGCAAAATTGCAAATTCTTCAAAATAAAGTGCTTCGCATTATTACAAATGCGCACATGTACGTGAGCAATATTACGCTACACCACGATTTAAAGATCGACACATTGGATAATCACTTTAGGAAAATGAATAGTAAATTCTATGACAACGCACGGATGTGCGATCACATGAATATTTTTCGTACTTTCAGTTATGAGATTTTGGCCGATGACAGAGACCTCCGCCCGCTAGCCGCTCACTTCTGTGGCTCAAATTTCCCCACCTGATAGTGTATATATTGTATATAGCTCATTTGTACTTTAAATTTGCTTTACATTTTTATTTTTATTTTGATTTTGTTGTACTTTCTTATTTCATTGTTTAATTATGTATTCACTTATGATGACAACACACCTTGCTCCATCCTGTCCATGATCCTCGGTTTGTCTGACCTGCGATGTTGGTCCCCCTTGTTGCCACCTCCTAGCTTTGTTTATGTGAAGATTGACACATGGTGATGCTGCCGTAATGGCTATTTGATTGAGCCGGACACGCAGTCCTTCGGACTGCATCACCGGCAATACCTGACAATCAATCAATCAGTTCTCTCTCTCTTTCTGCGTAACGTCGTTCTATCGAGCGTGTGAGGCCACACACGTCTCGCGCCATCCCATTTTAAAAACATCGACCCATCACTATGATATGTTACCTGAGATGGAGGACAAGTCAAGTTTCAATTTAATGAAAAGTGCATAATTGAGGGATAAGAACTCTGGATGAAATTACGAATCTACCTCAGAAGAAAATACCTCTTGTGCTTTGTGTTCAATGTGTTTAATCTTCGCAACCCGTCTCTTCGAAAGTGACGGCCATGTGCTCGATAATTGGGTATAGATACAAGAAATTGCTCTCTTCTATCGCGAAAAATACGCCTCACCTTAAATAGGCATTTTGGTAATGATTAAGAAGTATTGTGTTATCGATGTTTTAAGATTTGTGAAACTGCACTTTCCATTAAAAATGAACGATGTTAATAACATGCTTGTCTATCATATCAGACAGCATCTGTAAGTCCTTCATGAAGAGATTTTGTAACCTGCATTGATATATTATCAACCCAGAGAAGTTTCTTATGCTAAAATAAATGTGTCTTTAAACGATATCTACAAGTCTCATGCATGGGGGTTATTGGGTAAGTCAACCATTTTGTAATTCTTATCTTAAAGAGTAAACGCAATGTACACCACTAATTTTTAGGTTAGTTAAATTTATGCAGACTCAATTTATATTTGATACTTCTAGTATCACATTGGATTAGGGAGTCACATTTACAACACCACACCACTACACCACGAAAGTATGCAAAGAAGCTCGGGAGAAATACCTCATAATTTAACTATTAATAAATTAGTTAATTACAGTATTATTTAACTATTAGCTGTATCGGATTGGATGGGATTATTTAATTACGGCAAAGCACGCGCATGCTATCTGCCTAAGGGAACAGATGAATTCGAGGAGAACTTTGTACAACAAACTGGCTTGTATTTTTATTATTATATGAGAGAACAACCACGACAGCTCCTGCGCATCGCCAAAATTTGAGCTCTTCTCGAGTGCAGTTCAATGTATTTCCACAATGTTTAGCATTTTGATGATGGACGCTTGTGGGCTTTATTATTAATTAATTTATATCAATTACATTAATTTATTATAATTTAACTGGTTATTAATTTCACTTTAACAGCAATATAGCCTTTGATATTAATCACAGTATAGTGTCTACTTCTGAAGCCTATAGAAATCCATTGCTTTTATCCTTATTTTCGCATTTCTTTTTGCATAGTTACTGATATTTTATTAAACAATAATTTCTCTGTTTAAAACCAAGTATTTCCAAGTTTATTTTAAGCATTTCCTTATGGCTTAGACTAAAATATACTGTGTAAGAATTCTTCGAGACACTACGGATTCTGTCTCAGGTTACAAAAATTAAGTTAATATAATTATAAAACGAATCTTAGTACTTTTTTGTTTGGTAGGAGAAACATATTCTTAATGCAAATTACATTTAAAGTTCCGATTAAAGCATATATTTTGACTTCATATGATGTAGTCTGTAAAGAAAGAATGCTCTTCTTTCTTCACCATTTGTGAACTAACTTGCAATAATAGGTTTTCCTTTTTCCTTCACGTATTTGTATGTGTGTTCATAATTCATATACTTGATGCATGAAGTCTAGTTCTGGGCCTGTCTCGATGTTTGATAAGCATTTTTCCCAGACTAATTGGTTTTAGCTTTCTGATACAAAATGAGATGCGTCTAACTTTTTCTTTAAAAGGAAAATCCAAATGCAATAATGTTATTATTAATATTCTTATCTATAATTTAATATTAGAGAAAAGGACGTGTAATATTTCAATACTTTTTTGTCTCGGTATTTTATACAGGAAATTTCTAGAAATTCTTTCGCATTCTGGAAAAGGAGAAATTCATAGGCAAAATTAAACATCGAAACTTAATTAATGCAGCATTTCCTCTTAGCTTTTAGATATCACTGTTTTTCTCTTAGTTGGAATAGATTCAATGTAGTAACAGTACTAACGCTTTATATATTATGCAAACTGTCAGAAAGTTGCACAATGGAGTGAGGCAAGTAAAATGCGTTTGACCTGAGGCAGGGTTTCTAGATCTGCGAAATTCGATAAAACGAACTGTAGCTGAGTAAATTTTTATACTTAAAAAGAAGCAATTTCTATTAAAATTCCTTTGAAATTAATTTTCATTGGAATTTCTCTTTTAATTTCATTTCACCGTTTTTGTTTATTTTTTAAGGCGTTCTAGACATGTTAATTTCTATATTTTTCGATACTTTTTATTTCCGAAGTTTGTCTCTCAGTTTCAGGGGTATGTATAAAAAGATTTCTTTGGAAATCTGTCAAACATTGTGTTTTAGAATGCAAGCAACTTCTATGTGAATAAGATAATTAAACGCTAATCAGCATCGCATATAAGAGCATTGACATTTTTAACGGAATATTTTAGAATTTAAAATAAGAATTCACTTTTCCCTAAAAATATTTAAAGACTTACTTTTTTTAGTTTTGATTTCTGTATTTTAAAGAAAAAGGGCAATTATCTTCTTTGTCTTCCTCCGAGCTCTAAAATGATAAATAAATAAAACGAAATAAAAATGTGTTATAGCATTGAAAGCCTTTTTGTTCTGTTGAATACAGTCATTGCAGCAGATTGCCGCAAATTTCTTTGCATCTCAATTAGACACACATTGCTTTTGCTGATTACGGCATTAAATTTATCTGTTATCCCATTTCGATTAAAAGTTTCCTTTATTACTTCTGAACTTGCAGCACACAACTTGGTTTAATTTATCCAGCATACTTCCTCCTTTTTTACTAATTAGGCAATTCAAATCATTTTGATTATACTTCTAATGAAAATCAATTCAAATCACTTTGGTTAGAACTATAAATCTCTGATTTTCACGTGCATAAAGAAATAACTAACAAAAACTAATATTGCAAATACCAACAGGATTTGTTGAAACAAACATAGATAGGTAACAGCCAATCAATCTGAGAGAATCTGTCTGGCGCCCAACCTTCCATACCACAGAGTTTTTTTAATTTATACAGTAAATGGCATTTTACCTGCTCCTTTTAACACAAGCTTTCATATTTAATACATTAAGGTTAAATACAATATAACTAATGTTTCATATAAAGGTTGGAGCACATTACAAAAGTGGTAAAATTTTAGCATAACACTATTTGAATTATTTTCTCCAATGACAGTTCTGTGTGAAATATCAAATTAAAATGCCATAAATTTTCAGCTAAAATTTGACTATATAACTTCGGATTTATTTCAGATAAAATTAAAGATTTTGGTAAGTTCTAATACTTAAAAAATATTGAATTGAATGAAGTGGTACATTTTAATTCAAAAAGAGATAATTCCCTATTTAAATAATAAACACCAGGAAAGCTTTTATGATACTGTTATCAATATCTTCATCTATAACAGCACCCATTCAAAATTGTGGAAACGTTAATTTAGAAGCTCACAATATGAGAAATATATTTCCATATTTATTAAATAAAATTGCAAAAATGAAATGAAGTTTCAAAAGCATTTCCTTGGAGAGAAGAAACAAAATCTATCCAAAGTAGAAACTACTGAGAAGTAAAATGATCCTAAATAGCTTGCATACATTAGGCTGTAAGACCTTTCGGAAGTAATAAAGAGAAGATTATTTATGCGTCATTTCAGGAATTTTAAAGAATTATATGGAATTTCACGAAGGAGAAATTCAATCCATCATTGCCATTTACTAATAAATTCTTCTGCCGGAAAGAATAGATACAATCTTCAGCTGCAACTAAGTTGCGAGATATTTGATGCTGTAGAATTTATCAAGCTTTCCTTATTAGCGCAGTAATTTAATTTAAAGAAATGAAAAGGGTTGAAATAAACGAAAGTTTGAACTCAGATTTTATGAATAAAATAGAATAAATCATTTACGAAAACTCCAAAAGAGATAAATTCATTTGTCAGAAGAAATTAAATTTCCAAAAACATGTAAAATCATTCTTCTCCTAATAAACTTAATGATAATAAATAATAATATAACATGAAATTAAAACAAATAACACATAAATTAATTTCGTATTTGTTTAATTCTAATGAAATTAAACAGATACGAAAACGAACAGCATGCATTTCAGAGACTAGCTTACTAAAGTTGTATTATCAGTACAGCAAAGGAGATAACATTTATTTTTCTCATGCATGTCTTTTATTCCGTTCCCCAGCAAAATATGTCTCAGGCTCACCGTTTGTAGGTTGATAAGACAACTAACACTACATTGTGTTAGATGAAATTTAGAAGGATAACCATTGTTTTCTTTATAATTCGGCACATCTCAATCATCTAAAATTAAGTCGCTTAAACAATTCACCGAAATCAAACTTGCCATAACGCATTTTTTCATGAAAAACAAAAGTAGTATAGATTTCAGTTTTGAAGGATCCAGAAGTAGGTGTAGGGCATAACGTGTGTAATATGTTTCGTTAACTCAGTGGTGAAGGACTGGTATTTAACTCCTATGAAAGCTTCATAAGTATCGTGATACGCTGCTATGCAGTCAGTCACGCTTCCCGTTATCAGTGGAGTCGCCGTATGATCATTTGATTAACTGCAATTATCACAAGTGACAGTGTCAGGCCTGTGCGCTTCATCAGCCACAGACAGAAGTGTTGAAAGATATGTTGCTAGGGAACAACGCATTATTTTACAGTGCATCAAAGGAGTTTTGCGGTAATATTATCATCGAAATATCTCGTGCAGCTCGTGCTTGATATTTTAGATCACGTTAACATCCTAATTTAATTACCAAGACCATTACTACTCTAGTTCAGGGATCCAGTGGGAAATGTTCCCTAGTGTTAATAATTTTGCATTAGGTGCGACATCCACAGAAAATGAAGAGAAAACGGAACACAGAACACCATTCTGCATCACTAGAATGCGCACTCTTGTAACAGCAATGTTATTAAACTTATGTAAAGCGGCTGATACGATAAATTGTGCACTTACTTTCAAAATAAATACTTTCAGATACTTTATAAAACCGCAGTTTTATTGTTTCATCTGGCTTTTTCGCTTCCAAATAAGTGTTTTTCTCCAGAGTCTACGGTAAAACTTACCTGTGTTGCAAATAATTGATTTTTTTCTAATATTCAAGGAAGTTAGCAGTACTTTAGTTTGAAAGCTCACGTATAGTTGGAAGAAGTTTTATGTAGTTTTTATGCTTTTCTACAGTTATTTTAAAAGTGAATTTTCATGACAGTTTAAACATTTGTATCAACTGGCAATTCATGACACGTAAAGGCTGGCTATACAGTTAGCAAAAAATATGATTTAAAGAAATGTAAATCTTATATTATCTATGACTAATGTAGAACTCTAAGAGTCTATCGGATCCGTCTTTCCGTCTCTAGTCAGAATATGTCTCTCGTACAAAAAGAAAGTCGTATGAGACAGAACACTTTTCTAACAAACGGATAGGAACTGGAGTAACTTATCTATCTAGGCTTTCAAGACAGGACAGGATGTATTCAGCATTTACTGTAAAGGTTAGCAGTCTTCTATAGACATTCTAACTTTCAGCCTAAATAATCTTATAAATTTTTGCTATATTTGTTCTTTTCAAATAACTGTCAATAAAGCAATCAATTTTATATAAACCATCATTTGGAAGAATTTTTAAAGTGCAAAAGAATGTTGTTTTGACAGTTACCGAACAATAGCTCTCTAGACATAAATTCCTATTAAATTTTGATACGACAACAGTTATTATAATTGACAAATAAAAATAAGTAACCTAATTGTCTGCAACAAGCCCTTGTTTTAACTAAGGTCGCGTAGTAAAATTTGTATTCCTTTAATAACCTTTTTTATTATCGATAAAAAATCTGATGTGGACACCACAGGACTTTCATGTACGGCCTATTAAATAACATTTCATAACGAAAATAAACTCATATTAATTACTGTAAGATATTTACAACAATAAGCTGATATTAAATATTCTTAAATATTTATTGTTAGACTAAATACACGTAGAAAATGTTATTGTATGTGGAGTTAGATTTCATTATTTGTCAAAAACTAATTTTTTAACATTACCCAAACATGGATATTTTCGTCGTTTTAAACATTTCTGTTATTGGAAGTATGTGATTACGACCAAACGAAGGCCGCTTCAGGACTTTTAAGCTGAATAAAGGGGTGGATGTATATATATATATATATATATATGTTTGGTATTTGCAATTGGAACAAAAAAAGGAAGGTGAACAAATAGATATTATATCAGTCTCAAATACAAAATTTCAACTTTTTACGGCAAAATGTTTCTGAGTTATGCTGAGTATACGTACGAACGGATGTCAAGAAAAAATCCTTTTCGAATCTGTTTTGGGAAAAAGTATTCTGTGGAACAGATGTCATGCGATTAAAAAAAGTCATCCAAATGGATTCGGGAACTGTCAACTGCTATTTGCGTTGAAATATGATACCCGAAATTGTTCGCGATTAAAGTACTTCTTTTACTTCGGACAATGAAGAAAATTTATTCATTGCCACAAGTAAATTGCTAAAGTGACAAGACAAAAGCAGAAGACGCATCTCCAACCCACTAACCTATCTAAGAATTTTAGAAAGATGTTTAGAACATATTTTCTTACTCTGTTACTCCTTTCTTGTGCTTTGTGTTATCACTACCGCGACAAGAGAGCGTTTCCAACTATGCACTGCTACGTGATTTTCCATCGTCTATGCTGTGTCGCGAATTCTGTGTCGCAAAATGTAAGTATTTTTAATCAATTAAGTAATCAATTATTTAAGTATTTTATTTGTATTTGTATTTGATTTTTTTAAATCTGAAATTGTGAAGAGCGTAATGAATCTATATATATATTTGAAAGAGCGTATTTAAAAGCTTTAATCAATTGTTGTTCCTTCAACGGTTCAATTTTCTAACGAAGAAAGGGGAGCGTCTTTTAACGGATGTAACACCTGTGGATCACCACCTTTTAAGATGACAGTTGCAACTTTGGGCAGTATATCGTTGTTCCCTTGTCTTTGTTACCAAGCAGTAAAAGTGGCTATAGTAATTGGCCTTCCGCTATTCACTTACGTTTCAGCTTTGTGAATGTTACCTTGCTTATAGCTTCGGAAGAAAGAGAAAGGTTGTGAATTGGATATTGAAAGGGGCAGTTTTTTTTGTTTCTCCTTAGATTTTTGCTTGTTAGCAGGGGGGGTCGAATTTTAGGTTCCAGTTTTCGCAGGTGCTACTGTAGACAATGACTTAATTTTGATTCGTTCAAGGGGTTTGAATTTGTCCTGTTAAATTATGGTGAAAAAGTCCCGGATTGGTAAGAATTTAATTTTATGTGTAACTTTTGGACTTATAATTGTTAGTGGGAGGAGAAACCGAGTTTTCCTCGGTGGTTGAGCGAGTTTTGAAGGCAGTCTGAAGTCTGGAGTTTTATCGGAGTTTTTGGAGTGAGTTTTTGAGTTGGTTACAGAGAAAAGAATTATCAGAGAGGGCCTTTGGCCCTGCGGCCAAGCTTATCCTGGCGGGTGGCTTGCGCTTGCGTTCTGCGGACGGACTCGGCTTTTAGCTGAAGAGATTTGCGATGCTGCGGCGGCCGGAAAGACCGATTCTAGTTTTGAAGATGCGACGAACTGAGAATTTTCCGGAAATTGATGCGAGATGTAGAGCTCTTAGAACGATCTTTTCCGAGCCCTCTCCGAGGGGGTTTTTCCTGCGAAATGGAGGTCTGCCGGTTCTGGGTAAAAATCGCAGCTGAAACACCTGATTGTCATCTTATATATTCCCTTGTTTCTACTTCAACTTTAATACTTCAGAATTTTTGTATTGCCGATTATTGATAATTGATTCTTCATTATGGTTCTACAAGAGGTCTCCAAAAATAAATTCCACGAAAACGTGGAATTTATTTTTGGAGCTGATTACCTAGGACTAGTTCAATGGCGGAATCCATCTGCCATCTATAGCTTCCTATGGTGGCGTCGCCTATATCTTCTTATGATGATAGATTCCGGTAGTTTACTGTGAGTTACTTAATATTTTTAGTCGTAAGATTATAGTATTTTTAAGTAGTTTAATTTAAACTAATCTTGCTTAATTTGGGGAGAAAGAGAAAAATTTATTTGAAAAAAAAAGAAAGAAAAGGATTGTTTGTGTCTTAGAAGAATTAAAAATTATTGTCAAAAATACAAAATTTATGTTAATGGTAATTTCTATATTATTTTGTGTGAGAATTCAGTTTAAATAATTCATTTAATGTTCCAGTTATTCAAAGTAATCGTATTATGTTAAAATTAAAAAATGTTATCTTGAAAAGTGACTCTTGAAGAAATTTAATGTAGAATATTAATTGCATTTGTATGTAAGGGTAGTCTGGCCAGTTCTCCCATAAATTTATTTTAGATATTAATAAATGAGTTTGATTTTATATTATTACTTGCATTTTTTTTGTGTGTGTGTGTGTAGTGGGTTTGTTTAGCCACTTCATTTGTTTGAGCCGGGAGGCTTTTAAGAAACATTGAGATTTTGCTTGGGGTTATTGAAAAATGTTTATGCATTTTAGGGTACTCACAACGCGCCCTGTTGTTTTTAGCAAATATGTAATAACCAAGTTTTATTAATGATTCTTTGAATGTGTTTTAAGATAAAATTTGTAATGACTTTTAGGTGCCAGGAAAGCTAAAACTAGTGATTGATTTTTAGTAATGGAACTGATTGATTGGTGTCTGAATATTTCTTCTCGGGTTTTTAGGAGGTTTTGCTATTTAATGAATATGAATTATTCTTGAGTTAATTTAGACCTGAGTGAATTACAGAAATGTTTTGGTTGAAATCGTATTTTATTCTACCGAGTACCAGAGAAGATTTATTCTTTGTGTTTTAGGTTAATATTTATTAAGAAGAATTTGATTTTGCTTTGCTATATGTGAATTAATTGAGTTAAGAAAAAGTTAATTTAGATTATTTGAGTCAGATGAATCAGTCATTTTCCTTAGCTTTCTAACTAATTAATTTTAGTAAGTTATATTTATTTTAGTTGTCACGGCACCAGTCAGAGTAGAAAGAGGTCAGTTTTAAAAAGATAAAAAGTTAAAAGTTAAACCAGTAAATTTAAGCTATTTAATATCTAGGTATTCTATATTGCTCCTAAACGTTTGTAACCGCTGTGCTGAAACACCCTGTTATGCTATATTATGTATAAATGTAAACAAAAGTTGAGAAACGAATATATGCATGTATTCATAATATATATATAAGAGTAGAAAGTAGTATTCGAACAAGAGAGACTTATGCGGTCAAGAATTTTGGGTATTGAGCTGCATATATATAATGTTTTACAATTATGTAATTAATTATACGTGAAGAAGAGTTAACTCATTAGTATATCTTCTGAAATGTTTTTTAATTTTTGGAAAGTAATGTGCTTATAGAATTCCAAGCTAATTTCATTTTTCAATTAAGATTTTACTAAAATCCTACTTGCGTGTACGATACCTTTGAGCTGGCTGATTAGATTTTCATACCGCCCCCCGATTAGAATTTCATTAATTACATCGTATCTGTATAAAATGGTCAATTATTCTGCTCCTGACATAAAAAGCGGTTAGAACTACAGATAAATTTGAAATCATGAACATTTGGACTACTTATTTTTCCGTTGTCTCCACTAAATTTACAACGATTATGTATGCAATACTGTTTAATTACATACTTATGCACAGTTACAAATTTTAACTTATTAAGTATCATTTTACAAATTTTATTAAGAAAATAATGATGATTTACAGGATGATAAAAGGTAATAAAGCCCTTAACATTTTCATAACTATAGTTTTCGAAATTCCGTGCACAGTTTCTTAGCTATTGGTCAGAGTTTGGAAAAATTTCGGCCAACTGTATAAACCCTTAGTGGGAATAATATGATCAACTGCTATGGCTGTGGCATTAGAATTTTAGAAATTTCTTTTAATTTTATGTTAAAAAAATAAAAATAAATGTTTGTAAAATAATCTTTTATTAAAAACTCATAAAATAATTATTTAATTAAAAGCAGAAAAATAATTTATCATATAGTTTAACTGGAGCAAGAGATAAAATATTCATTTTTTAAATAAATAAACTGATATAGTTATAAATCTGTTAACTGATAAATTTGCAGAGTCATTAGGTTATTTTGAAACATTAGGTTATGAGCAGGCCCTCGTCGCCGGGACTTGAACCTGGAGCTTTGGAATATGCCGAGTATGCTGCCGGTACACCATGAAAGCATGCAGAAAGAAAAGTGAAAATAACTCAGATACTTCCCTTTTTAAAGGGCGATTGAGGATTAAGTGACCCAATCGCCAAATTCTGGTTGTAAAGAATCATCATTCACCACCTTTTAGTTCGGGACTGTAGAATCACCACTGTAGAATCTTTGAGGTTATTTTGATACCGGAAACGTCAAAAATAAGCAATGCCCTCACCGGGACTTCAACCTGGATCTCTTGAATACGCGCCGAGTGTTTTCACGGCCGAGCACGAAGACATGCAGAACGAAGGGGTAAAATACCCTATAAATTTAAAATGTTATTGCTTATACGTTTCACAATGCAATTCGTTTATTTTTCTTTATTTAGTTTTTCTTATATAGGCTCCTTGCTTTTATTATAGGTGATACAGTAGAGGAATTTTGTGAAGATAATTATTTAATCTTTTTCTCACATTTAACTATAATATAAATTAAAAAATGTAAACTGAAGTGAAAGCCCTTAAATTTCTTTTCCTACACTAAAATTTTACACTTCTACTAAACTTTTTTCCAGTTTTTAAAATCCGAGTTCCTGTGCTATTCTATTATCTACACTTTCCCTTTAAAGTGAAAAATTTACCTTGTATTGCTGTGGTGGGTATTATTGTGTAAATGGTATTGTGTCTTGAACATGTAAATAAAATTATATTTCGTGCAAATAATTTTCAATTATACGATCACTTATGCACAAGAAAATCCTATAATTTTTAAGATAAAGTGTTCTTAATATTTTTACTGAAAACAGTGAAGACAACAAGACACTACATATTCCCTGTATGTAAAGCAATCATAAATTAAAGCAATTACTCTAGTTTTCCCGGACGGATACTACAACTAACAGAGGACAAACATGCATTAATTTTTGCATCAAATGAAAAAGATGCGATGGACTAGTAAATTAAATCTTGTAAAATTAATGAAAGTTATAATTTAGCCTTCATTTTCTCTTGACAAATATTGGTAATTAGATATTTCTGGTTTGGTTACCTACTAGCGTGGTTCAATTACCAGCCAGCTGTCTGGAAGTTTTCTTAGTTTTCACCTTGTATATTGGGAATACGAGCCAGATTTTTCTTAAAACGCATATTTCGCTTTAGGCAGATAGCCCTTGTGTGTGCTTTCTTGTACTTGGGGAAAGAATTGACTTTTGTTTTGCAAAAATAGTGTTATCTTCCAAAGACGACCACTGGAAAGATACGGATAATTTTACACTTCAGCTGAAAAATAGTAAACGACTACCAATAATGTTCAGTCTAATTCTTAACACACAAATGTGTTACTATTTGCAGTTAGTTTCAAAAGCTTGTCCATTGCAAAGACAAGATGCGCGAGTGATCCTTATTGACAATCGATTGTAGTATTTAAGTTCCTTTATTTAACGTTGAGATTATAAAAGTGCGTGGCTCATCTGAATAAGGAAGTGACGTTTTAAAATCTTGATTGTATTTCTTAATAATCTTTCACAACAACTATTATTTTATATCATAAGCGATTACCAATAATGATCATCCTAATATTTTGCAACTCAAAAATATGTTACTGTTTGCAGTTAATTTCAAAATCCCTTTCGTTGCAAACCAAGATAAGATACCGAGAGATCTTTGTTGACAGTCGATTATACGTAAACTATTTTATTTAACTTGGAGTTTAATAATTTTCATGGCTCTTCTACGTATGAAAGTGAATGTTTTAAAATTTTATGTATACTTCTTAATAATACTCTACAACTGTTATTTTACATCGTAAACTATTACCAATAATGTTCAGTCTGATTCCTAACAGCTTAAATATGTGTTACTGTTTGCACTTAGTCTCTGAAGCCTGTCCGTTGCAAACAAAAGCAACATACATGAGAGATCCTTATTAACAATCGACTTTATTTAAGCTCCTTCATTTAATTTCGACATAATAAACGTTCATGGCTCATCTGCGTAAAAAGGTTTATATTTTAAAATTTTATGTGTACCTTTTAATAACATTTTACAACTATTACTTTATATCATAAGTGTGATCAATAAAATGTCTTTCTAATATTATGTGTAAAAACTTTGTGTACGTCAACAGCAAAATTTCCAACTCTTCTTCTGGTTACATGGCAACAAATCCTAAATAAAATCTATTGGTAATGATGAAAAATTTCCTTCAGCCCGTCCATTAGCCTGTCCTTGTATAATACTTCTTTTATCATATTCTTTGTTTATATTCTTTATACGATATACCATTTTTATATTTTGATACTTTTCTCTTTATACTAGTTTTCGTTCAGAGAAAAGTGCAGAAACAAATGGAGTTTCGAAATTGAATTTTTTAGATTTTTATTTACATTGAACAAATGTAGATAATTATTTGAGTGAGTTAGCTATCTTAAGAATTGTTTTTATTTAAGAATTTAATTTAAATACATGCATATTTTTGAAGTTCTTATTTATCTATTTATCATTTTCTTTTTAATTTTTGAAAATGTTAATTGCATACCTCTGTTGGAAGTGTCAGACTGCAAACTGAAGTTTTCTGAAAGCTAGATAATTATTTTAAATTATTTTTTCATAAATATTAGTCACTTGCAGAGAGGATCATTTTACATATATACACATCCACATAATAAA
Source organism: Stegodyphus mimosarum (assembly GCA_000611955.2). Lineage (NCBI taxonomy): Eukaryota > Metazoa > Arthropoda > Arachnida > Araneae > Eresidae > Stegodyphus > Stegodyphus mimosarum. Next base: position 594,744 of record KK116331.1, read on the forward strand.
ATATATATAAAGGCTGGTTTGTTAACTATTAATTAAAATTTCGAACATAAATTTTAAAGAAAATGAAAATCTTTGCCGAAATTTGTAACTATTCTCGCTTGTTTAAAAGTTATTTTGACGTAATGTTCCTTATGGTTATCCTGCGCCAACACGTTTTTCTCAAATTTTAAATTTAAATTCTTCATGTGCAGTAAACGTTCACAGTAAAATATTATAAATGTCAAATATTATGCTCAAAGAAATGGCATGCATAAAGAATTTCTTTTCTAAAATAATCTTGAATAGAAAAAGGGGTATGTTTTAAAATAAAAAAGCATTGTATTTAAAATAATAAAATGCATAGTTAATAAGCCGAGCATTTAATTTCGGGTGGAACCTTCACTTGGTCGTTCAATGAAGGGGAGGGAAATCGAAAAATGTTAGAAGCACGACAAGCGAAATTATTTTTAGCGCCAGCCTTCAAATGCAAATGAATGCAAAATAAATCGCATGGTTTTCATAAAATTTAGTATTTAGATATAATATGAAGAGCAGAATCGAAATATTGGAAAAAATGGGGATGTCATTTCAGTTCAATTTTGTATTACAGTTGGCTGGAGAAAGCAAGTCACAGTGATGTATATAAATCTAATATATATTCTCTATGAAGATTTCGAGAGTTGCTTAGCGAATTTTGTCGATCATCAGCCATTTTAAACGAAAGATACAGAACTTGTCCACCTTTCTTTTTTCCTTACATAAATGTGGCAGAAAATTTAAAAAAAATTCTTGCAGTTGTTTATATTTTTTCAGTTTTTTTTAAACGTTTCATTAAATATCTATTTTCCACTTTAATAAATTTTTATACCGTAAGCCTATCCAAGTACTTCCGTAGCTTCAGTAGTTTGCTTGTTCTTTGTTATGTACTAAATTTAAATGCTATTTCCGTATGCGTGTTCTAATCTCTACAGCTTTGGAGACCGAATATCACTTAGGAAAGAGAAAACGTTTTTAGGCCAAGAATATCACATAAAAATGGCAAATGGCCTTTCAGGGAGTCCTGTTTAAGAGACGGCTACGTCTCTTGTTTTCTTCTAAGTATACGACACCCGCTAAAACCAAATAAAAGCAAAGAAATTAAGTCGAAATACCGTATCTGCGTAAGTTGTGGCGGCTACTTTGAGAAGAAAATGGAGGCCTAAGCTTTGGAGATAAATCTAGATTCTGCTAATGGGTTTTAAGTAAGGGTTGTAGTACGTGGGTAACTTGAAATTAACTTTCGTGACTCGTAGTGTTTACCGCTAACAGTCTGGAAGTTAATGTATCTTTTGCTCAGCATTAATGGGGGTGATATTTGTAACTTTTATCCAGTTCAACGGCTGACACATTATTGGGGAATCCAAAATGGCGGTCTCCACGGTAAAGCTTTAGTTTTGGATACTTTCGCTAACAAATCAACATTAATTGGGTTTGCTCGACGCAAAAAGTACTTGGTTTTAAATGCCGCTAAGAGTATTCCGGTTTATTGTCCCAGAAAATAATTTACGGCTCAATATACTTAAATGATTACGCTTTATTGTTACGCGAAAGATAGTGACGTAATGGAAATAAATGCTCTTCATATTCGCTCTTTGTTTTCGTGATGGCGGCACTCATCTTTCCTTATTCATTTTGGTACTTACTTCGCTTCGCCATAAATTTATGACTTTTTGCGCGGTGCAACCGCCATCTAAAGGAAGGAGGTAGAATTCAATAGATTTGAATCTAATGCATGTAATTATGCCAAAGAATTTATCTAAAGAAATTTTTATCTTTGATAGCTTAAAACTTCGATGAATTCTTAAGTGATTTTTGAAGCAAAAGAGTTCTTAAATTTCCAGGCATCTGCAATTGTAATAAATAATTACGATATGATAACATTGCATTATGATAACATTGCAGTGTGTTATCATATAAAGTGTATTTTCTTTCATTTCACCGAATAAAAGGTTTTCAACCCTACAGTTAAACCACAGATAATTGTTGCAAAGTTGTGTAAGAACTTAGAATAGCCTTGAAAGTAAATTTTAATTTTTTTTTACTTCATAAATTAAATTATTCATATTTTCTGTCCATGTTTTGCGTTCTACTGTATTCGTTAGGCAGGGGGGGAGGAGAAAAAATTTAAAACTATTATAGCCAATTTAAAAATACTTTTAATCTGCAATTCTTTTATGTGAAAGAACCGTTAATTATTATTGTCTTCAATATAAATGCTTTAAGCAAAATTTGTAACATTATTCAAATACATAGAAAATGCATGGTAATTAAACAGTTAGCTGTATAATCAATCAAGATAAGATTCGTAAAAGAAAACAACTCAAAGAGAATTTTAAATTAAGATAAAATTCAGCCTTAGATTTCGGGGAGGGTCTCAAAAATATATCCGTGAAATTCAAGGCAAACCATGCCGGCGTTTTTAGAAATACGTGGTTCTCTTTTAAACTAAGGTTAGTTTGACTTTGCTTTTTGCTTTTCTTTTAATCAAGAAGAAATGAATGTATTCTCAAACTGCTTCTAGAAATGGGCAAGACAAATAAATGTGAAACAGGTGGATAGTCATTAAACTGAAATTGAAAAAATGATAATAAATATTTTCATAATGTTCTTAAATGCACCAAAGCATTCTCCAGATTCGGAAATAGCAAAAGAACTCACCTATCAGAGTAATTTTTTGGTTGTTTATTTCTATTTTGTTAACCATCCTGATGGGTTTTAAATACATCCATTTGCACAATTTATAAGTGCGCATTATCTACTTAATGACGATGCAAATTCTTTTTCACGGGATGGCATTTACTCTGCCAAGCAGTATATGTGATATTCAGAGAAGAATGCTGTTACTGTGCCGGCGGGTCGTGTACTTAAATAACTATGGAAGAGTAATAAATCTTTGAAGGTATTTCTGAGAAAGTTGTGTAATAATGGGAGATGCATCCTCCAGACACATAAGCGGCGGTCTTCAGCACTGAAAGAGAAACAATATGCCTTTCGTCAGAAAGTATTCAGGCTGACCGAGAGCAATGCTGATTCCTGACGGATTTTCCTGCACTGGAAGATCAGTGATCGTCTTTTTAATTGACGTCAAGACTTATCTCAGCCACAAGAACATGATAATTCCGAGAAATAATACCAAATCTCTTGATATATTGAGAAATGATAGCAGATGATAGTGGCGTCATAGTTACAGCTGCAGGTTATGTCCTCATTGCGCAATCCTTTTGAGCTTTTGTGGATCTGGGCCACCGACGGTATGCCGTATGGTAAGACCAAGATGGCGCTTAATAGGCTTTTTGGATCAAATCCTTCTCTTAGGCCTGTGTGGCCTTACTTTAAATTGGAAAACGTTTCGTACCTCAAAGGTATTTTTACTCTTAACTTGCAGTTTCAATGCAGAGAATAATGTTAAATCCGGTCCTGAGAATGCATATCCCTGTACTTACTATGGAATGAAGATTCTGTATTCCAGATTGAATATGTATTCGATGAAACCTAAAAAAATTAATCAGTAATTAATAATTTTTTGGAACTTTTCTTTTAAAATTTTCAATTACAAAATTTGGGCAATTTTGTTTTTTCTACGATTTTTGATTCTACATTTGTCTTTGTCTTGGTGGTTTGTGAATAAACAATTTTGCTTTTCCATATTACACGCTTATAAAGAATTTCCAGACTTTAAATTCTTTCCTTTTTCTTTTATTCATTTTTTTTTTTTACTTTTAGTCTTTTGCATATTGTGTACATGATTTCGAGTTACGTGGGAGTAAATTATGGTATGATGAATGACTTCAAATAACATCATATTTTATCATTATGTAAAAATTTTGTAGTTTCATAAAAACATTTTATTCTGTATTGATGCAATCTCATTTAATTAACTTTAATTACTTTAAATTATTTTTTTAAGCTCAATTTTCTTTAATAAGTTTTGTTTTTAATCAAAATACAATTCAGAAACGTGGCTTTGCTGAAAATTATTTCAGTTGTTTCTTAATATATGCTAAAGAATCTTCAGTTGTTTTTTTTAAATTGTGTTAACTATATTTTATTTTGTATTACTATTTTATTTCAGTTTTTAGTATGAAGGTTTTTGGAAGCTATTATATTATTTTGCGCTTTCCTGTTAGTAAGTTTATCGCTTTAGAAGGATATTAAATTTTATGTTATTTATCTTTTTCTTGATTATGCATATATATGTATGTGTGTGTAACAGAGTGTATTTTATAGATAAACATATAGATGAAGTTCCAAAGAAAAGTAGTTTAATAAATAGTTATCCAAAAAAAGAAAGTTAAATTATTATTTAATCAATTTGAAGTTTTTCTGAGCCCTCGAAACTAATTTCTACCAGAAATTAAATTTCGAAAAACTTAACATTTATTTTCGATTTATTCAGAGAATATCTTTTTTAAATAATTTGAAGAATAAATCTTATCAAATTGCTTCCTTTTTTTGCTACAAGATATCTTTGAAAGCACAAGAAGATGAAACTGATAACAGTACTCTAATGAGATATTCGAGATCTTCTTCATTTATAAGTTACTCTAATGAACGCTTAATTGGACTTAATTTCAATATAAGAGGACAGAGCTCATTTTTAGATTTAATATTTTCAGAAGCATTCACTTTTTCTAAAAAGAAGCTTCTGAATGGTTTCTTAATTTTAGTTTATATTCTTTGAATTTATTGAAATGTAAATGCTGATGCACAAAGATTTATTAAAGCTGAAATTTAAATGCTCCATATGCATTTGATAGCTTAATATTCGCATCAGATGTCAGATTTCTAGCTCCAGTTCTGTAAAAGATGTTTTATTGGTTTAATGAAGCAGATGCATTAATCAGAAATGGTAATTGGTTAATAATTAGTCACAGTTTGATTAACAACTGAAATATGGTGATAATTAAAGTACTGAAGAACTGCATACCTATAAAAAAAGATTCTGAAGATAACATTCAAAGAGAAATTGCTTCTAGTTACATTATAGAGACATTAGGTATTTCTTTTAAAGCCGGAGAGGTAAAAAATGAGCAGCGCCCTCGCCGGGACTCGAACCACGAACCTCTCGAAGACGCGTCGAGCGTGCTGACTACGAAGGCATGCTAAGAAGGCGGGAGAAAGACCTTATGACATCATACTTCGCGCACTGTACACAAACATTCATGCAGTCAGGACGTGGAACCCGAGGCAAAGCTAACAGTTCTCAGTTTCTTATATGCTCTGTCACTTAAGAATATCGATTTGTCAAATAAGAAGTAAGAGAATATTAGCACAACGAAAATACACAAAACTCTGTAGTCAAGAACATATAAAGTTTTTCATGCAAACTACCTATAAAAATATTAAGTTTCATCTTTTTTTCTCAAGTTTTCGGTCTTTTCCCAGATTTTGCAGATCACTTGTAACTCTCATCTTCCAAATATTCACCTCTCCTTCCAGATATTACAGTTTCTATTAAAAGTCGTAAGCATCTTTGCTTCCAGAATGTTCTCAATGCAAATGTATCTAATGACACTGGTCGCTGTAATTATGTTAAAAATTCCCAGAAATAAAGTTTTTGCCAGAAAATTGGCTTCCCATTTCGAGTTTCTGAAACAATGGTAGGGAAACCATCAGTGTTCGTAGTTTAAGAGTAGTAGAATTTGTTACGGAAAATATATTTAATTACTGCTTTATTCCAAGCAATGTCTTTATTTGCCAATTCAAAGGCAAACTGAATCACAAATTTATTTGAATCGGTAAAAATGTACCGTGAATGTCTGAGGCCATTGTTTACTATTATTTATAGAAGGAATATCTTCTCACTGGAACAAGAAGATACTTCTTTGAAGAAATGTAATTTTTTGCAGCTCTTCGCAGAAACATCTAAAATAAAATCAGGACAACTTATATTTGCATTTACAGTAGTCTCTTTATAGAGCATGCACGCATTTATCATAGATAAATCATGGACATTAAAAATACATGCACTAGCCAGAGTTGACGTGAAGGCTTGACGGAATATTTCTAGACATTTGATCCAAAATATATATTCCGTATTTGCTTGCATTGTAAAATTCAAAACCTCGGATTTGTTTTCTCACTTTTTTTACTTGATGCAATTTTCAGAGTTGGATTAAATGAACTCATAAGAACATTTTTGTTCTTTTTCCCTGATTTGACATGAGAGATATATTGTCATGCGTGACAATTTTACCAAGATACATTTTTCATATTCCTCAACCAATAAAGGGATCTCTTTTTTTCTCTACTGACTGTGTTAACATAGCCATTTCCGTTATTTCTCAAAATTTATACTTTTGTTTTGGATTAGTTAAAAGAAAATTTCATGCTGAATTTATCTAGATTTTGTGGCATATATTAAATAAAGCGACATGTTGCCTTTGTAGAGAATAGCTATTCATCATTTGTTGTATTTTCTCTGGTTTGTAACACAACAATTTTAAATAAAGGTGTCTATACCTCTGAAGCAAAAGCAAACAGATAACTTTTTAATCTTGCTATCTAGTTTGTTATCTTCAATTAAATCAATTAAGCTATAAGTCAGTTAAGTCATGAAGTCAAAACAAAGCACAAATCTTTCATTATTTGCCAGAACGTGTCCCTAGGCTATGTTTTATTAAAGAATACTTAGCCCCAGAATTTGGACCATGAACTCAAAATAGAAAGTTTTTTGGCAGCCAGAGCGCAATGAGCATGTTATAAAGCATGTTTAGTTCAGCAGTGCCATTTCCAGTCTAGATTTTTTGACTTTATTCGTGCCTCGGCTTCTGTGCATTGTAGTATAAGATGTAATATATTTTCATTGAAGAAACTTTTCCGTATACTACTGTAAGGACTTTATTTTATTCTAACCAATTATTTTTAGTTTTACATTTTTTCCCTCCTGATTTCAGATTTTTCCTGCCGGAATGTAAAATTTTAATGACGTAGTTATGCTAATCTAAGCGTGTTTCAGAAGCAGTATTTAAGCTGTGTTTCAAAAGTTCGAAAGAGTAGTAGCGGAGTTAGTTCCGATGTTTATGCTGCGAGTTTGAAATTAGCTCTCCAGTTGCTGTTAGACACCTTTTCAGCTATACTGATATTCCTAGGCTCAGCTTTGCTGTGGGCAGTCGATTTAAGCGGTTTAGCTAAGCTAAGGACCCATTCGTTAGCCATTTGAATTTATTAATAGTTTGTTACATTTCTATTTTCTGTCAATTTGCGTTAGCCACAAGTGGTGGTGAATTGTGAGCACCAAGTGCGTGCATCTGTTCTTTTTAGTTAAAGCAAAATGTTATTTAAAACATTCTTCTGCAGTAATTATGCTTCAAAGACATAGCAAGAATTCGCTACTTTGTCTTCTACGTAGAGTCCACGTTGTATGCTACCAAAAAGAACACGGAGACTCTATACTAATTGCGTTCACATCAATTACTTTTCTCTTGGCTTTTCACTTAGTTCTCTATGCTAAGTGAAAAGCTAAGATGTCTATGCTACTCTATGCACTTTGAAGAAAAACTCTTCCAAGGTAATATGCTGAAATAATTTCCATTCCATACACTGTACCGATATTTGCTATTTTGTTTCGTCTTTTGGTTAGTTTTCTTCATTTTCAAAACATCTAAGTAGTCTTTGTTTTCTTATTGGACTATGGCTTGTTCCATGCTTTTTAGCTGTTTTGGACCACGACTACTTCCTCGAATAGCAAGAGAAATGAAGAGATCTGTGTGATACAAAATAAGGCGAAGAATTGTTTCAGACTTTCATGAGAAAAAACAGGAAATCTGTTTTGGACATTACCACTCTGGGAAGCAGGAGCCTCATTTCTGTTCCAACCAGCTGTCGAATAACATCTGGCATGAAAATCAAAAAGGAAACTCAAACAAAAGACGTCAAGATTCTGTTACACTAAGTAGACTTAGCCTTCTACTAGACAGGAAAGAAGAAAACTCATAATGACTGCGTATCCTATGAATATGCAGAATATGCAGCTGTGAAAAGAAATATAATCATTTAAAACAGGCCAAATAAATTAGTTTGCCATCTTGATACATATTTAGGAGAAATAAAAAAATATCAAAATATTTATTAAAAAAATTAAAAATACTAACGATGAATTTTGGTTGAGGTCAAAATGACCGTGAAATTAAAGTCATTCCTCCTAAGTGCTTTTGGTCAGTATCTCCATCTAGAAAACTGTGAATGACTCAAATTCAGTTCCATGTGAAAGCACAGGTAATTTTTTTAATTTCTTTGTTGCAGAAAAGGCTGATATCACTGCAGTAGTAAGCAGAAACAAACTACTTACCTGTAATTTTCTATCTAGGAATTTTAGAATGTTCTAACTATCTGGGAGCTTTAGACTTAACTGCTTAGTGTAAACAACTTAATACTAAGGAATAAATTAATATGAAAGTCAGAGTTATTAAATTGTACTATAAAGGGAATGGGAAAAAGCAAATTGCACCAGATACGAATTCTCATGAAACTAACATACGGCACTTATATTTCTTCTAAGGAAAGAAGTGTTCTGGCAACGTTTCATGCGACAGAAAACCAATGTGTAATTTTAAAAACAACTCTTTAGTGAAGTTTCCTATCAAAAACGAAAGATTTTACAGATTATTCAGAAGAAGCAATTGTATTTTAACGCTGTTTTATTTGGTTACAAATATGAAGGAATATTTTCTTTATTGTAATTATACAATGTATATTAATAAAATTAGAATTCAAGATAAATTTGAACTTAAGCGTATAAAGACATTTAGAGTTTCTCTGAGTTCGGGATACATGAATCATCAGCAATGCTCTCACTGGGACTCGAACTCCGGGCCTTCATATTGCTAGCCGGATAGGCTTCCAGTTACAGCACGAAGGCATGCGGAAAAGAAGATGAAAACTTCTTACAAGTGTAGTAAAATAATGGACTTTTGAAAATAATAATAATGGACCTTTGAAAATTCATGTCATTAGTTGCGGATTTAGATGTAACAGTAAAGAAAATTAAGTTTCATCATTTATTTGATTATAAAGGAATAACTATAAATTCAGTAAATAAAAGGAGTGTTTTAGAGCGCATGCAAAGAAGGAGAAAGACACAGATACGCAAAATTTGGCCTTATACCTTTCGTAAATACATGTCAATAAACACTGGAAAAAAGATTAAGCAAAGTTTCTTACGTGTTAGTCATGTTGATTAAGACATTCACAGCGCGAGGACGTTCATCTGTAATTCAACAGTGAGACAAATGATGACACAAACAAAATCATCTGCATAGAGAAAATATGCAGCAATCATCTACAGTATCTCAAGAAATCCCGGCTTCTAATGAAATGCATATATAATGTATATATAACGCATATATAAACGCATTTCATGACGCATAGGCTTTTGACAATGGAAGCTGCCTAACTGTGGTCTTAGACTTCAAATCAACATTTTCAAAGCCATGATATCCCCACGTTGGGGATTCAGCTGCAGGCTGCTGAATAACCCTGGCAAATATCATAGTTGGCCTTTATAATCTATTTACGAAATCTTTTCATGGTTTCTGGAAGGATAAATTCGAAATGATATTCAAATATGCTGTCTATTTTTTTTTGTTTCGGTTGTGCTTTTCTATGCTATGCTAATCGGTAGCAAACATAAACTTGAGTAACTTGCATTACATGATTTGCCTTATGATCTCACAACCTCATAAATTTAATATCTAATCGAATGCCATATTCAAATCTGAAAAATATTTTCAACTTGCAAAGAAATCGCACGATCTTTGTCTCGCCGATTTAGTTCAAATTCAAAATAACAGATGTAGAACAGAATATTAATAAAAGCATAACTGTAAAACGAGAGCTGGCAGTTCTAAAAAATAAGCGGGAAAATCAAGGCTGAAATTCTAAGTAATATTATAGTATTATTTAAATTCTTCCCTTTCAGTGATTATCATTTGTCAGGAGTTTATACATAGAGCTGCAAACGAGAGATTGCCAGTTCAAATCCTATTGCTGGTAACATCGCCTTTTCTTAAATAAGCAATATTAATTATTTACTGTTACTTTACTTAAAAAGTTTAGTCATGAAAAATAATTTTAAGGGAGTAACATCAAGAGAATGTACCTCAAAAGTTTTGAGTAAAAAGGAATTTTTCAGTTACTATTCTTTTAATTACTGTTGTTTTCAATAAATTTCTTTACGACTGATTTATCATAAAAATAATAGATTATAATCTACTTGCATATGGTACGTTAAATAAACAATGGAACATCACAGTTTAAACTTTTATTCATAAAATGTATTGGAGAAATATAAAAAAATGCAATAGGAGAAAATTAAACTTCGCATAATATTGCAGGTTATATATAGGAGAGACTTCTATGAAGATTAATTGAAATACGTTTTTCTCTTAAAATTTTTAATAAAAGTTATTCTGAAGTTTAGTTAAATTATTAACACTGAAACGGAGATAAACCATTATTTATTTTACTATATTATTCTTATTATTTAATAAATACAAATTTTAACTGTTATTTAATTAGCTTTCTAACCATAATTAAATTGGACAGACCATCATATATTTCGTGTGCCTATTGTCAGTATTTTATATTATGAAATTTTTATGATAGCTATCATCCATTGGTCTCATTTAAATTTTCGGGAAAAGAAAATGTAGTTAATTAGAGAAAAATAAATGAAAAAATTTCCTTTTTTTACAAACTTTTTATACCGCATTTTTTTAATCATTATTCTATTAAAATACTTTTTATAAACTAATGGGCTTTCAAAACAAGTAAAATTAAAAGAATTAACAAAATTAATAAAAATACCTCTGACAAATGGTACGATTTGACCTTTTATGGAATACCATGATACTTCCAGATTATGTGCACTTGTTGGCAAGAAAGAAATTTAAACAATATGAATGTTACTTAGAATCTTAGTTTATTCACATTATTCATATTAAAATTTTAATTTTTATTACTTAATTTATTTTCGGAAGACACTATTCGTAAGTACATTAACTTAGATGTCCTCTATAAGTGAGCAGAATATAGGGAAAATTAGTGCCTTGAAGGATATTTGCTACCCTTCTTGTAATATTATAATTATTTTATATTACAAGTGAGTAAAAATTTTAGCCCTTTGATCTCCCGTTCTAAATTCCAACTTTGAACTAGATGTAACTTTGTGAAGCTAATTGATGAATTCTTTTAGTTGCTTGATTTTTGTTTTATAAAGACAAAAGTTCTGGCATACTTATAATTGTGATATGCATTTAATTTTACGCTGATTATGTTGCAAAAGCGTTTTTTTCTTATTACTATTTTCTTATTACTACTACTTTATTATGAAATATAAAAATGTTTATTAATTAACGCACGATTTTTCCCTTGGCATACTGCACAGAAATGTGACTAAATGCAAAGGAAAAGAAGGGACTAAAGAATAAACGTCTAGGCTTAGTGAATAGGTATTTTGCATGCACACGTATGATAGAAACATTTTCTTAGACTACAGAATTGCTTTCACCTTATGTTTCATTTCTGTCGATTAAGCAAGCTGCATCTTTTCTATGTATATTCTGTAATGTCCTACTTCAAAAGAACGAACTTAAGGTTGCATAAAAAATATTGAATTGCATAGGTTATTCATTTAAGGTTCATGGAATCGTTCATTTGTGAAACACATTCAAACATATTAACGCTCAAGTATTTTCCCTTTTAACCTTTACATCCCAAACCCAAGTAACTTCAATACCATGTTATCTGATTACCAAGATTGAAATCCTAGCGTATTGGGGAGTAAGTTTATCTCCGAATTTGTTTCCAGCTATATTCCCTTTGGGAAATAATTGCTTAGCGCTTTTTTCATTATTATTTTCTGGTCAACTTAGGATGACATTATTTAGAAGCACAATAAACTACCTGAAATTTCGCTTTAAGAATTAAAACTGAAATGCATAGTCTGCTTTATGTAGTTTAAATGTTCGTTCGTTATTTATTTTATTATTTAATTCTTAATAAATATTTATTTCTTCAATATTTCACTGCTGATTTTCCTTTAAATTAATAGAGGCAACATCAGCCAGAGTTAAGACCGTTGAATACAGAGAGTTCGATCTGAGTTCGCTACCAGGCAAACGCGCTCTTTTTCATAATAGGCTTTTGTATTTTACACTTTAATAAGAGACAGTTTACCTTAGAAAATCGTTCATGAAGATATTCTCTGTTAAGTAGATAGCTCTCTTGTACTTTGCCATATCCAGGTAATTTAACTTAACTTCAAAATTAATAACCATTACTTTTTTCTATAGTGTCAACCATATTAAGCGCCTTTCTTTCTTTTTCTCCCTCTCCTTCATCTTTAATGGCCCTTCTGCAGCAATCTGTTTGTTTAAATCAAAATCATCATTTCAGGTATTTATTACTTCTTAAAATAAAAGGAAAAACAAAAAGAAATTTACCATGAGAATTGGTAAAATTATGGATCATTTTTCAGTGATTTAAAATACAATTTATCAGGCATTTCTAAGACCAGGACCGTGACACTTTTCGTGAAGTTTTCTCGGAACAACCTAATCATCGTTATCGGGGATTAGTACTGTTTGCCCGAATCCAGAGAGTTTAGTACCCCACTACACTATTCTTGTCAAATGATGGATGTCACTGAGTAGTCATTAAGCAACTTGGGCTATTCTTTGGTGAAGGTAAGGATCAATATAACCTTCGAATTTCGTTGGTATTAACTTGAAAAGGCATCTGAATTTAGTTTCGCCTAAAAATACGCAGCTTTATATATTTGTACTTTAGCAAAATGCTACCTGATTTTATTTATTTTTAACGGAATGATTTTATAAAGACAACTGACAATAAAAGAACTTAGTTACCAATGCTGAATATTCAGCTTAGAAATAAAGACATGTAGTTTACAGGATATGCATTTGCAAAACAACTAAATAATGAAAGGAAGCAATTAAGACTGAAAAAAAAACCTGTTCTAAAGAAATGCCTAATTTAGGTCAGTCTGATACAGATAAATTTTTTGTCAGAAAGGAAAAGAAGAAAATATTCCTGGCTCCCAAATCTGCAGGGAAGAAGTCAGAAAATTATAAAGACTTTCACATATCAATGACTATTCCTAGCAGTTAAAGCGTCAAATCTGTGTTACAAACTTACGGGCACTAGAAATACATCATAAAGAACATTTAGCAATCCCAAAAGAATAATTACAAATCAATGAATATTGATTTGTAATTATTCTTTTGGGATTGCTAAATAATTGCTAAACTCCTTGTAATTTGATGTTTTAAAAACAACCAAATTTTGTATAGAAAGACGTAATCGATGAAAACTAAAACTAATTTCATACCAGTTACATTTTATATGAGAATAAAAACTAAATAAACGACTATTGGCATTGGAGCAGGCCGGCGGCCGAGACATTTCAAATGCGTTTTTAGCAGATTATAGATTCAATTTCATTTATTAGCAACAGCTATAATAGCTCGCTGCAACTCATATCCCAAATACTCGTTTGCTGATTTGTCGAGTAACAAGAATTTGTGTTTGCGAACAAGAGCCATATTCAAGTTTAGAAGACACCTAGACCTGTAAGTATTCATGCTTTTCTTAAATTCACCTTTTACACCTTACTTTAGGCATATGACTATGTAAATAATTGATTGTTTTATTTGATTAATTTAATTTTATATTAAAATGATTTTGCAACTTGTAGAAAGTTTTTAAGAAAATTTCCTTAACCTTACATTATCAATATATCCCAATTTAAATGTATTCAGATTTTCTCTATGCATTATCCTTCTATGGATTATTTTTATTTTACTCCACAGATTAATTTCCGTATTATTCATATTTTTACATATTTATATAGCTTCACAATTTTTGCCTATCACAAAGACATGTATTTTTGCATTTACTTGAATAAAGATTAGGTCGTTAGGGAGTGGAACTATCTCTGAATGAATACTACTTTTAATGTTTAGTTTTAATGAGTATTTGAAATTAGTTTGTTTAATGTTTAGTTCTAATGAGTGCTAATTATAATTAGCAGTTGACCGTTGATTCATCCAATGATAGTTTCAGAAAAATGACTACCTTAATATTAATTTGACATCACCTTCTTGAAAACGATATTATCTAACTTCACCTAGTTCCCTTGTCTAAATTTATCTGTTTTCATTAATAACTTAACACACTCATGCCAAGTTTACATAATTATAAGGATTATTTTGGTTATGTTGTTAGGACATGTTTTGCATTTTCAGCGTGGTTTCACCTATTTGATATTTTTTCAGGAACAAGGAAATTATTAGAAAACAAATTACTTCTTAAGTTATATATATGTTGTTGAAGATTTAAAGATTTATAAAGTGGGAAGAAAAGTTGAATTACTTCAATTATGTTATAGGCAGTTTATTTTATAATGACAAGACGACATAATATAGTGCCATACTGAGGCTATAGGCATTACACATTTCTTACATATGTTACACAAGGGCGATACTAACCACATATAACCATTATGCTAGCACATAGTGATGATTCATTATAGATAAGACATGAAAATGCATAGCTGTAACATAAAAATTCACAATTATTTACACAACAACATGTATTTCTTGATGTCTTGCATACAGTATACATAATACAACTCCTATACGTGAAGCATAAAAATACATAATACGTACATAACAATATATGTTACCTAATGCCCATATCCTATTATTATTTCTTACTGCCTATATACTACTAACATTACACAACTTAATTATATATAAATATAGTATGTCATTCATAGATCTTGACTTCACTTCTTTTCTGTGTTAACAAGAACGTTTATCAAAGTGTAAAGCTTAAGGAACAGCGAAGATAGCTTTTGGGGCGTAAAAGCACTGTTATAAGAATTAAAGTTCCGTTAAAGTGGTTAGTCTAGTAGATCTTAATAAAAGTCGGAAAAAGGTTTCTTTGTATATGTTTGACTTTATCAAATTACAAAAAGAACCAATTTTCCCTCGTTCCTGAAGAGAAGAGACCTGTGTCTGATCGCTTCGAAAGCGAAAGAATTATTCAAAATATACGCCAAGCTAAGACTGCTTTTCTTTGCCTAGTTTTAAATGGTAGACTAAAATCAAAACCAAACAGTTTGGCTTCTTAGTACCTTACTCAAAAGATTTCTTTGGCGACAGAAAATTTTTATAAGCATTTTGATCTCATTTGTCGACTTTATCTGTTATTTGTCAAATTTGCATACGTTATAAAATTTATTCTATAATATTTTGACAATATTAAATTGTTGATCACAGTCAATGATGTATTACATTAAGCGATCCCATTAAGGGGCGTCTACTGTATTTATCAGCATTTCGACCTGATGGTAACATTAGCTGAAAATTTAACAGAAACTAAACTCCGGTATCTTGCGGATAACCAAAACATATTTTCAGATTAAACCTAACGCCAAGCATGAAATTAACGCGCCTAAGCTGAACATTGACGAATCAGTGCTCGCGAAGCTACCACAACTAGCAGAAACTCCGACAAGTTAAATTGTAACAGCAGGGAAACCAAGAGAGGAATAATGTCTGCGCTATCACGTTCTATTAACTCAGAAACTAGAATCTTAGTTATACTTCAGCACTGTATTCTGGTGGAAGTTGACGAAAGTACAAGTTATAGTAAAGCCAAAATGAAACGATCATTGGCTTAGTTAAAATAACACCTTACGAGGTTTCTAAAAGAAAATATGACGAAGGCACAAAAAAGCTGGTAGCTCTAAAATCACAACAGGACAAGCAAAAAAGTAGAGAGCCTAATGAGATGAGGAATGAAAGGGAAGAGAGAGAGACGGATTACACTTGTGTCCTTCTCTCATCGCTCAAGGAGAGCCGAGATTGGAGGAGAGTACGAGAAACTGGAGAATAGACATTCCTCAGCAGGTGTCAAGGGGAAGGAAAATCGGGCGAAAAGTGATTTGGATGAATCGGCACCTATACTATCAGTATTTCTCGATTCCCCATTTCACGGTCTAACTGTTTCTGTTGATAAGGAATTTAATAGCTGCCACGCAGAAGCAACCTAGACACACGAAATTGTGTCAACTGATATTCAAGTACAAATACTGGCTTTACCTAAATACCATGGTAGACAAATGTATATCAGCATATGATTAATTTCACCAGAAATTTAGAGCACCTATCTTTGCATTACAAATGATCAGTAATGATTTCCTCTTGGCCTTCTTTCGCCTAATAGATCTTATCAGATAAATGAAACGATTCAAAGCAATAAATAAAACATTAATTAAGAAAATCTGGCTAAACTGATTTCATGCCATTGAGACAACATTTAATAACAGTGAAATGACATCATGGAACAATGTAGGACCCAAAAAGAAGAAATATACTTTCCAAGAAATGGGGAAAATTCATACGCAGTTATTTTACAAAAGCAGATAACTGTCTGCTAAAATCAAACTAGCCGCATATTTTTAATCACTAATTAACAATCAAAATTTGATCTTATTAAATTACTTTGGTTAAAGCCTTGGTATCTTCTATGCATACAGAAAAGAGTTGAGCAGCCTTAAGATACTGTGATGGAAATACATTTTTCGGACTATTTCGTAAAAAATTTGAACAAGTTAAAATTTTAAAGATGTATTTACGTATTATCCTATACCTTAGTAATATACTTTCACGTTTGCTTGATGATTAAAAAAATCAATCTTATAATGACGCTTGTGAAACTCTGTATGCGACACATAATACGTTACCATTAATTTTTCCTACAGTTTCTTAATCGAAACACAAGATTCTGCGCATAGCTTATATTTTTTTCATAAAATTTAATTTATTTTTTGAAGCCTTCTAAAGAAATCAAATTTTCATAAAATTTAATTTATTTTTTAAGCCTTCTAAAGAAATCAAAGTCGCAGATGCTCTTTTATTACAATCCAAATTTTCTAAAAAAATTGCCAATCAAAATGTCGAAATTACTTGATGCAAAATTAATTAAAATATGCCCAGACGCTTTTAATTCTTTTATTAAAAGAGACACTTATTTTAAAAAAAGAACTTAATTCTTATTTCAATTTAACATTATGAGGTGGAATTTTTTTTCTTATACCCATTTCTTCAACGAAATGACGAAAAGAAATTATTTAAAAGAGTAAATTTGGATACATTGGTTATAGCACCATATATATAATTGCAGATGAAGACCATTATGAAGACACTCGAGAAAAACAGAGAAGTTTGCCTTATTGCTTATATTAATAGCTATTTATAAAATCACTTTAGCGTCATTAAATATTAAGTAATATTGGAAATAAGTATACATGGTAAAGAATGATCATTTTGACTACTGGTTCAGTGATTTCCTTTTACAGTTCTGCTAATCCATTCTCAAAGGAAACTCGACTACTTTGTGCAGCCTGTTTGAAATCTAAGGAAAATAAAAAATTTTAAATCATGAGAGATGTAATAAGTACAGTTTTTATATTGACTGTCTCGTGAAAAAATTTTCGAACTTTCACACTAACAACGGGAAATAACGGTACAGTTTGAAACTTTAAAAAAATTAATAAAAAATTTTCCGCCTCAAATATTATTTCAGGGTCCTGTGCCTGCATTACAGATATCACAGTTACTGCAAAAGCATAACTCCACGCAAAGAAATATCTAAAATCACTCTAGCGATACTGAAATACTTTGCCTTTTTTAACTTGACGAAATAGTATTTTATATGTGATATGAAACATGCTTGTCTTTCTGACAGCTTTGAAACTTTAACCAGGTCATTAAAATCTATTTGAGTTACCAAATCTAGTTCAAAACAGAAACAGAAAGCTTGACATATGCAGGATTCATACGCTAATCATGTGCTGAAGAATCCACTTTTAACTCTACACCCAAGATTATTTATTCTGACGTTTTGCAGAAGCTATGGAAGAGTTAACTCCTTACTGTATTGTGCAGGTCTACTTCATAGAGCAAAATGGAATATTTCACAGAAGACAATGATTTAGACATCGTCCTTGATTATTTATCTTTTGAGCAACAATATCTACATTGTGGGTTTTTCTTTACACCAGATTATTAGAACAGCAAATTTCCTACGAGGTTTATCTTTTGTCTCTCCAATGAGAAGCTTTGTATTAAGTTAAGTAACAAATATCAGGAGCTTTAATCCTGTATTACCTGTTCTATGTAATACCCACATAGAACTCAATGGATTTTCAATGCAAAAGGATGAAAAGCATCCTGATTCTAAATGCTTACTTATCATGGATATAGCAGACAGAATTAATATCGTAAACGCACTTTCTGTCTTTTAAAAATAATTATGCACTACATGCAAAGAAATACCAATGTGGAAATGGAACGCAGAAAATAGTTGCTTTAAGTACAAGGAAAGGTGCTAACTCTGTTCACTTGCACTTTCGCTAGTTAAAACTAATTAAATATTATACCGTAAATGGGGTTTAAAAACGAAAAAAGAAATGTGAGAAACTCTCGAAAACAGAAATAAAAACAATTAACTCTAAAAAAAGGGCAAAAAAAATAATGTTGCAGTTATTTGTATAAATGCCGCAATATTATTTGTAGCTGTTGGAATGTTACAAGTGCACTAAATTAAGTAAAGCAATTGCCGTAATTTGCACATTCGCTTACATTCTTAATCGCAGTTTTGTGCCTCGCTTATCTACGAATGAGCTTACCTTATCAGGTTTGTGATTTCATTCACGGTCAAATAAGCAACTTACCGTCACCAAGTAGAAATGTTAGTAGAAAATCCTGCTAAAAGAACTTTATTTTTAACAATGCTTTCAATAGAACTACCTACTCAGTTCTTTCCCGAACCGTGAAGAAAACCTGATCCACTTGCAAGATTTATCGTATCACCAGTTAAACGTAGAGTTAAGCGTTATACACTCAGAAACTTGGAACCTATATTTTCTCGACCCTCTTATGTGCCCACATTCTTCCTCTTAATTGATTGGTCGCTTTTCTGCACTTGGGAGTGAAATATTTAGCTGCCGTAAAGCTTACGGTCAGATTTATTGACTGTTATATCATCTCGTTGAGAAGACGCTATTAATACTGCTTTCCCACCTACACTGTAACAAGAGCTACCGTAAAAATGGTTGGTAAACCATGGAGATATTTGTGGAAGCTTAAGTTGCTAGACGTGGTTTCTAAATAACGTCTTTGAGACTACCTTCCCAATATGACATTTCCTTTCAATTTGAAGAAGAGCTATATATCCATTTCTTACCTTCTAGATAAAGATTAAATACATTGGACTGCAGGAGAAAAAATAACATCATCAAAAATAACATAAATTACAACATCTGTAAAGAAACCTGGGTCGAATTTCATCAAAAACTTTCTCTCATTTCCCCTGCATCTTTCTTTGTTCACTTTCGCTTCACACTGAACCAAAAAAAGAAAAATCTGGGGAAAGACTCACAACTGTGGGAAAGGAGCAATTTTGATAATCCTTATATAAAGTTGTGATGAAACTGTTTTCATAATTTTCCTGCAAAATTTACATTTTAATGCTGTTGAATTCTAGCTCCAATATACATAAATTGTAATTAGGATTAAAACAGATATATATTTCACAATAATTAGCTCTATTTTTACGTATAAATTACCGTCAAGAATTAAACTTATTTATTGCAAAAATAGAAACGATTTTCTAAAATTTTTCTAAAACTTTCTAAAAACATTTTCTAATTTTATTTTATTAAATATTTGTTTTTAAAGTACGAATTTGTAAATTGGAATTTTATCTGCCTCAAGGTCAATAGGATGTCTGCTTTCCACTACTTAGAACTGGTTTAGAAAATAAATTAGGATTATTGAGCCATTTTTAAACGTGTTTCTATGAGATGAAGAAGACACTTTTTCAAACTTTTTTAATTACATTTTGCATTCTTTGCACTTAACAGACACACACTCATTACTGTAAGAAATAATCCTTGCGTAGTTAGAATCGACTTCTGAGAAGATGCAATAAAACTGGATCCTTTTCTATACAAAGCAAGGGCAAATGTAGAAGGAAAAGGAAAACTCCAAAATCTTGTAAGGCATTTATTAAAATTAAACAGTTATTTTGTGTTCAGTACCGAAACTCTCATTTCTCTCTTTCCGTTTTCCACCCATAATGCAAATTTTAGCTCACGCGTATTTAAATGAGATTGAAAGAGACAGTATTTAAAGGAAGGTTTTAGATTGCTTAGTGGCGACATTACTAATTCATTTTCTATGATAGCATTCCTGTCTATGGCGTTGCCTTAATCTTGCAAATAGTGCTGTCCCACCAATGTAAGTTACAGCCAACATAAGCGTTAAACGTTAAATATTTCTGCGTAGCCTCTGGATAACTAAAACTTAGTTTGATTTTAAAATTTTACTTTTTGAGTTTACGCCATAACTGCTGGCTGGTTTTGTAAGCACCATAGGGGGCACTCTGTTTAATTTATTTGAGTTCTTAAAAAAGGGTCTTTACACACTTCTTACGTTTCTGTTTGTTTAAATAGACATAGCGATAAGTCACTTAGTTGTATTTATAGTCTTGATTCAGTGTATATTACCAAAACGAATGTGACTCTACGATCTTGTGGACTCTTTCTCCGAAATATATCATTAATCCAAGAAAATCTATCAAAGACATTAAATGAAATCTATTGTCTATTGATATGGATATGCATCCTTTAAATATTCGGCGTAGATTTCTCAGATGATAGTTATAAGGTATATTCTCTGGCCTTACACTACGCTTTCGTTGTGTAACGATGGAACATTCGACGAGTACTTCGTTAGGTCCAGGTTCGAGTCTCGGCGAGGGCACTGCACATTTTGAACATATCATACTTCAAACTAACCTCATGACTCTACAAGTGGCACCCGAACTAAAATTGGAGGACGGCACCCGAACTAAAAGATTGGGCCCTTTAATCCCCAGTCACCTTTTAAAACGGACTATGACCTCTTTTCCGCATACCTTCGTGGTGTAACTGGAAGTATAGTCAACGCGTATTCGAGAGATCCAGGGTTCGAGTCCCGGCGAGGGCACTGCTCATTTTATATGTACTCTTGCTTCAAAAATCCTAATGAGTCAATACAGTTAAAGGGATAGTAGTCCAACGTTAAAACAGAAAAATGGACTAATTTAAAAGAGATGCTCCTGAGCAGCAACTTTTGTTTTAGTGGCATACCGCAATGAAATGAATTGCGAGAGGATTACTAATGTCATTTATTATTTCGCTAAACATATTATTCACTTCTACATAGAAATAAAATTATACATGCGTAAAATACTGATCGCCGTGAATGAGAAACAATAAATTTATTTAAAATTTTTAACTGACTCAACTGCACAATTTCATGTCCAAATTCTTTTACAAATAATCCTGAATTTAGGACGTTTTCTTCATATTAACGTCAAGTTACAACAAAGTAACTAAAGGTCTTGAAAAAGAAAATATTAAAGGTCTTGAAGATTTTGATTTTAGGAAAACATCAAAAGCCACTATCTGCTTCTCCATATTTATAATAGTAGGTGACCGCGGAAGCAACTTAATCTCGGATACAAATTTCATTGATTAACATTCGCATCTTTAATGAACTTGTGAATTTTAAATGAAATTTCAAAGCAATACGAAATTTAATTCTTTATATATGAATCTCGAAAATCTGAAAATTCTGTAAGAGTTGTAATCTAAATCTACTTAGTTAACAGTTTTAACAATCACTTCAAACTATTAAAATTTTTGATTCTTCACAGGCAAAAACTACTAATGTGTTAAGCTCAATGTTTAACAGAAAAATAATCCATAATCATAAGGAAGGTTTTCCAAACCTGAACTCTCCTTTTTTTAAAATTTATATATATATATACGAATCTCCTCATTTAGAAATGCATAAAACATTAGCTGCTAATAGTGTACCGACAGGGAAAAAAATTGTTGCAAACGGAGATTTGGATCGCCAATGCCGAATTTTCCGATCTATGAAGAACTTCCGGACGAAATTTTAAAATTTCGTGATATCTCCAAAATAGCTGGGCATTGCCATATATAGCAGATTTGCGTATATTCAGTTTCCTATTCGTATTGATTTATAAATTAATTTTTATAATATTAAGTGTATCTTAATGAGCAAAAGTATTTTTTCAGATTTTTATGTATTTCTGTCTTCTAATTATTTCGATTTTCGGTGTTTTATGGTAAATGCTTAATGAGTTTTCAAGTAAAACTGCTTACAGCACTTACTTGAATTCTAATCGAATATATGGAAAGGGTGATAATTTTAATAAACTCCAAAAGGAAAGCTATAAAATTAGCTTTTAAATTCTAGAGCTGTAACGAAAATAAAAAAATAAAATATAAATAATGTTTTAATCACTAAAGGCAAACTTTTTCTGAGGATTAGGAGAGAAAAACATCAGCTATATATAAAATATTTCTTTTATGTTATTTAAAAGATTATTTTCAGTATAATGCTACCTTTCAGACATTTCAGAAGAAAACTGTAAATGTAATTTTATTAATGAGACTGTATTTATTTTGACAGATTGACTGCGCCTATATATTAAAAAAATTACTTTACTTTTATTCTGTGATATTTTGTTGACATTTTGCATTTAATTTCCCAAAAAAATACATTGCGTTATAGAAGTAAAATTTTATTCTCAAAAATAAAATGCCAGTTTGCATGTTATTTTCAATTTAAATGAATAACTGTCACGTACAAATTTAGTAGACTCATTGCGCCCAAACTAGTAACTTTTTGTTGTTGCTTCCGACAAAGCGTTAAGAATTCTTTCCTTTCTGTAACTTTATCAGGTCAAGAGAATATTTGTACAGCGTACGTCTCGTAAAGCACTGCAGTCAGTTCTTTGAAACAAATTATAACCGCATTATTTTTATTATTACCATATTTATGTCACTTTATTCTCTTAAACGTAAACTACTACCTTTTTTCCTGAATTTTTATACATGTTATTATTTTTGCAAGTGACAAATAACTACAGTCAAGCTGATTGCAAAAGTTAAAAAATCAGCTACACATTGGTCTAAACTTTTCATTCTAAATTAAGTCTTTATTTGGTGGTATAAATACACACAGCGTGATCGAGATCAAGATTCTTTCAAGATTATACAGCAGAAATTTGAAATTAAGAGATTTTACTCAAGAGGATATTAAGACAATCTAATTTCTGAGTTTTCAAAAGAATATGAAAGTCCGAGGGTTTTACCTTTGACAAATAATAGAAGAATTCCTAAGCTCAGCCAATTGTATGCACTGGCTCTGAAAATGAATCATATGACGTATTTGAAAGTGATTTAACACTTGTTTCGTCAAATTATAAAATAAAGTAAATCGAAGCCTCAATTTTGCATCACTTGATTATAAGAAAAATACGGGTAAAATTCATGTGTAATATAGAAACGATTATAAAATATCGATGAATAGGTTGCAGTGAGTTCAAAATATGCTCAAGCATTTGAAAAATATATATTTTGATTTTAAGGGGAAAGGTGAACCTTTCAAGGGAAATTGCACTTATTCGCGTTAGCTATGGGTTAAGTTAGGTTAGGCTATTCAATTATGGCAAAGCACACGAGGGCTATCTGCCTAAAGGGAGGGATGCCTTCGTGGAGGACTTTCTAAGGGAACTGGCTCATATACACGTTACACATGGGAGAAAACACGAAAACACCCATGCAGCCAGCCCGTTCGCGGGATTCCAACCGAACTACCAGTGTTCAGCGTCTTTACCGCTCGGCCGCTGGTGGGCCCGTTAGCAATGGGAAAAGGTATGAAAACTGGCACGTAAACGCTCCATTCACCGTGGTTTAAGTCCTCGTCAAACTCTTTGTGTTTAGCGGTTTTACAGCTCGGCCACCAGTGGCGTTATATCTTTTAAACTTCTGTAATTAGTTTCAGTTCCTTAATTTCCAATTGTGTTAGATATATTACTACTTTGGTCGGTAATTGAATATTATTCTATCGACCAGGAAAGTTGGCTACCATCAAACCATGAAGGTTGGCTACCATTAAGCAATGAAAGTTGGTGGATATCCTGCCTGGTTCGCCAGTCGTTCCTACGGAATTCCAACTAACACCTCTTTATTTAATAAACAAGCAATATTTTATTCAATTCGTTTTCGAGCTTCGTAGAAAGGCTTTTATTGATTTCTACTGTTTTGTTAGACCTTCCGAATTTACTAGAACTTCTGCTTAGATTTGTCTGTTTCTATAAACACAAACTTCTCGTAAACTGTTGTTCTAATCTGTTACTGTTTTATCGCCATATTCAGCTGACCACACCGTATTCATCAATACGGACTTTTTTTAGGGTGGGTTCCAATAACTTATAAATAATCCACTGGTTGCTGTTCTGTAGAAGTCAACGCGCTGCTTTAACTTGTTTAGCACTTGCTATATTCTAATGCTGACCTTATGGCAGTCGAAACACTCGTACATAAAGACAGAGATAATTCGGAATTTGTAATCTGGAAAACCCAGATTGTGTATTTTGTAGAGAGCGACAGTTTTACATTCGACGGGATTAATACGTGCGTACCTTTTGATAATTTTTTGCTGAATTTCTTCTGTACTGTACATTGAATCCATAATTAGCATATTTTTCATTGCGTAGTATTTGTATAGTTCTCAAATTACTGAAATATGACGCATCTTTCCAAAGTAAAATGATTTCCAGAATCTGTCGCATTATAACCCAATTCTTCAAGCATAAAATTCCATCATGTTAAACCTTTTAAGTTTGCATGGTTGACAGCCAAACTATGTTTGTTTTCGCTTTTTATCTCCTTAGTTATTATTTTATATTTTCCTGATCTAAGTCGGTCAACTTGGCAACATTCCGAATTTTTAGTTTGAAATTTTTTTAAAACGTGTTTTTTTTTCTCCTTTTCGCTTTTACATTTATGTACTTCTAGATTAAATTCATGTTTGGAAGACCTTCTTTGTTTGTACCAAATAGATGGTAACACTTTCATACGCGGTATCATTAATTCTCTAAAAGCGTCAAATGTGATTCGGATATTCCATATGACCTGATAGAATGCTGTGTTGCAGCAGTGTTATTATGTCATGCATTCTGCGATGTAAATGCTCTCATTTTTCAGATCGCTTCAGCAGCTGCTGTGAAAAGTCGTTTAACCGAATATCTATCACCAACCCTTAGACAGATGTTGAATATTCCAAATACATTAAACGCGTATTCGCCTAAATAAACTGAGGTTATAGAAACTTCGTTGCAGTATTTTAAGGAATTATGTAACGTTTTTCTAGGTATTTTGCTATGAACATGCTGCTAGAAAGTACAAAGTAATTTTTTTAAAGTAAATATGCCTTTCTAAGAAATGTACATATTTATAAGAAAATCTAATTTCCAAACTTATCGATTTAAGTAATATTAAATTTATTCTGACAGACTTTCAGATATATCTAAATATTTTAAACTGTATTAAACAAAAATTAATACAAAACTCTTAGTGCTTTTCCTATAAACGTTTAAAATTTTTTGTAGACTTTTTTAAAAGCAACTGTTGCTTTATCAGATTTTAAACATGGTAAGGCTATGTTATTTGAATATGACAAACCACACGAGGAAGGAGAGGGTTGTCTTCGTGAAGGAGGTTTTAAGGAAAACTAGTTAGTATTCACGTTATACAAGGATAAAAACACGAAAACCAACCATGCACCCAGGACGTTGATCTGGGATTGAACCTGGGTCAAACTCCAGTACTGATCGATTTTGTCAACTCGGCCACTGATGGGACCCAGAAAAAAAGCTAAATTCCCTGAAAGTAATTTTATCGGTAATCGCTATGTTTTTCTATTAATTAAGTAACACGGGAAATATTTCCATGATCAGATATAAAGCAATTATTTTACGATGAACGTATTATATTACATGATCTATTTAGAATTACCAAGACGGAATACCTATGATGCACATTTTAATTCTGAAATTAACAAAAAATATTTCATTTTCAGTAGTGTCTTTGCATTTAAAATTGCAGCTTCTTAAAGGTTTACTTTAATGGCTTGGTTACAATGTTAGGTTATTTATGATAAAAACTGCTTAGTGTTTTTCTGAGACTGAATAATTGCTTTATTTTTCATGACATAATATATCTAGAATTACCAAGGTGGGTCATCACTAACCTAAAACAAGGAAAGTACGGTTATCATTCTTTTCACGAGGCTTTCAATTCCTCATTTGAGAGCATTTTGGCTTTAATTTTGTGACAAGTTGGTGAACGCTTTCCCAGTGGATTAACTGTCCGTCGAGACCAAAATGAAGTGATGTTATGAAATGCATTGTCGCTGCTTATCACAGGCACTTCAAAAGACGGGTGTAGTAAGTTAATGGGTTCAAAAAATCTGCAAGACATCGATTTTAGGTTTCCGTTGGTATTGTCAAATCATTGTTTATTGAATTCAACATTTCGAATGCCGTCATTTACTGAGGGTTTTATTTCTAGCATTCTAGATGCGAGAGAGGAACAGTACAAATCGAATTTATCTAAAGCAAGCAAAAACTACTAGAAGGTATCGATAAGTGCCATTCGATTTTCCCACGTGTAAAAAGAATGGTCAGAATGAAGGTAGACTAACTTTTAAAGAATGAATTTTGCTGTAACAAGTCAACTGAGATATTCATTTACAAAAATATTTTTGCATATAATTCTATGAAGCACAGAAATACCACTCTATCATGTGTAAAATATAAAATGTAAATTATCCGTTCCGCTCTTCTACTGTAAGGTCTTCGCAATGTCAAAAGAAGAAAATGCATTTCGTCTTAGCACATCGCGCTCATCAATATAAATTTATCAAACTGTAAAGAACGTTTCTGAAATCGTAAGATTTTGTGATTTCACTAAGAATGGTGTCATAAATTAGTAAGCACGCCATTTAGTGACAGTACTTAGTGATTTATGTCGTGGATTAAACGGCGTGGAAATGCTGCATGAAATCTGTGTTACAATGTTCGTCAATTTATGCTTATTTTTATTTCAGCAATTTATATCTTGCAGTGATATGTACTTGGGTAGTTTTTAAGAAAATAATCGGGCACTAGTTTAGCATCTGAGTATACTGAAAATAAAGCGCATATTGTATATTTAATTGCATTTTTTCTGAAGAGATGGAAAATATATCGCAGTATGATTAGAAAGCTTCAGAAACGACAACGATTAGAGTGCTCATGTCACTCATAACGCTAGTTGATACACAAAGCAGAAAGCGCTTCGCAATCAAGCAATATTCAAAGAAATGAATATTTTGTGTTATTAGTGATTTCATTTTTAAAATGTTTTGTGTAAATTTGTTCTAAAAATGTTGAGTTAGTTTTTATAAAAGGGAATAATTAGTTCAAATGCAGTGATAAGCACGAAAGGGCACAAAGAAACAACAACAAGAAACAAGAAACAAAAATCAGCACACTTATTCGATGGAGAGTGCTCACAGAGTTGTGTAGAAAGTATTAGATGGATAAACAGACCGTCCATAAGGAGGCCAGATGCTTATCTAGTCAGTGGAGAGCGATGAAAGAATGCGCGAGGAGCGGCGATGTCATCATGGGCAATGTGAGTGTTGGAAAAATGGAGTGAGAATTTGCTCTTTTATCAGAACGTGAAATAAAATTAGTGAGCTTCGTTATTCAAATGCAAGAAATCGGATTTGGTTTGAAACTTTTTGTACCGTAATTCTTATTTTTACGAAGTTAGGCAGTTCTATCCAGTTTCAAGTAAACCGAAAGGTTATTCGACCGATATAAACAGCGCAGAGTTAAGAAAAAAGTGCAAATGTTGCCAAGTTGCCAGTGCAAAAACAATAACACTACAACCCGTGTATGATGAATTCGTATATTTATATGTAAACTCTTCACAATTCATAAGATATTAAAAGCGTGATATGAAGGGCATTTTGCATCAAATGATGAGGTTGTAAATGATTTTACAATCCCAGTTGGGCAATTTATGAAGTTATCATTATATAATATTTTATAAATATGTCATTTCTTAATTAAGCAATTAGTTCTTTCCAAATATGCTCGACATCAGTAACGACGACGATTACAGGGCTCACATTACAAATCGTCGCAAATTTGTCATGTGAGCTGTGTTCGTTTGCGCCCACTGTGGTGCGTAACCGGGATGCGAGCTAAGCTGGTTAATGACCACCAAAAGGTTAATATGTAGATAGTTTAACCAAGTTCAAATGCAAGGTATATCTAAAAATATTAAGTTTTTTTTCACACATTGCCCATAGACAACATCCAGAAGATATCTATCTGATATATCATG
>KK116331.1:636163-665162 GCA_000611955.2 Stegodyphus mimosarum
GCAAATTTTTCCATTTTTAAACTTTTATGAAGTCAAAATAATTGATGGAACACCGTCTACATATTTCAGATAATGTTTTTAAAAAGTACATCGTCAGACATATAATGCGGAACATCGTCATAACAACACAGAAATCGTCATAGCATAGACATAGTCATAATACGAAAACTATTTGATATGCTGTTTCTTGATAAAAACTGTCAGTCCGTTTAAATAGTTGAACAGAATATAATCGTTTGATAAATATTTTAATTATTTATGAACTACTTTCTTGATAAGGGCTATAGCTATGAACATGGAAATACTCCATCATAACAATCATTGGATCCTGTACAATATATTAACCATTCATCTTCATTTTAAATGCATACAATTACTGACACCATATTTATCAAACACTGCAATATAAAACCAGAATTAAAAATCTCTTGATATGTTTCGGCAGAAGTGTATTAGATAAACTATATACATCTGTGAAAAATGTAAGAAATCGGTATCCTTGTCGATCGGAAATCTTTTCATTGTTGAATATCTAATTCACCATAACGACAAATATGCGGACTTATTTATATGTTTCTAAGTTGTTTTTTTTCATTTTCTCCTGTTTATTTAAGTACTATTGATTTAAACTGAAATATATATAACTACACTCACGTTTGTGAAAATTGCAACACCATGAAGGACTTACGCGAGTGAGCTGAAATTTTCAGGAAATGCAAAGTAGCGCATGATATGCAAATGATTAGAATTGCAAATCCGTAGCGCATGCGTATGCTGAGCAGCGCCCTCTGAACGGCTGATGGATCCGAATAAGTAGACGGCTGTAGCGAGGCGTGTATGGTTATCGGTGGTTATCTGCTAGTGGTAAACGTTAACTCAATCTGTACTTATGCCTCGTCGACGAAAGAGAGCGAGATTTGAACAACTTACAGAGTTTGAACGAGGGAGAATCATCGGCCTTCGTGAAGCTGGATTGTCGTATCGTGCAGTAGCCTCTCGTGTGCAGCGTAACAGCAGCACAGTGATGCGCGTTTGGAAGCAGTGGACGGACGAGTGTCGGACAACTCGGAAATCCGGGAGTGGACCCCGAAATGTGACGTCAGCTCGCGATGATAGACACCTGGTCCGCATGGCGCGGACGGACCGTACAGCTTCCTCTAGACAATTGGCAGCACTGTGGTCAATAGCTACAGGTGTTTCATTGTGTGCTTCATCAATTCGTAGACGTCTGCTGCAGTGTGGACTGCGCGCACGGACTCCTTTATACAGGATCCCCCTAACGCACGACCATCGCCGCCTGCGGCTACAATGGGCCAATCAGCATAGAGACTGGCGTGCTGATTGGCAGCATGTCGTGTTTTCTGACGAATCCCGCTTTAATTTGTGGTACCATGATGGCCGCATTCGTGTCAGACGCTATGCCGGTGAACGCCACCTTCCGGAGTGCATTATCGAACGCCACAGTGGACGAACACCCGGAGTTATGGTCTGGGGCGCCATAGCATATCATAGACGATCTCAATTGCTACGAATTGTGGGCAATCTGAACAGCAACCGGTATATCCGTGAAGTTCTACAGCCCGAAGCTGTTCCCTTCCTTCAAAGCTTGCCAGGCGCTGTATTTCAACAGGACAATGCCCGCCCTCATACTGCTCGGATTGTTAAATCCTTCTTTGCAGCGCAGCAGGTACAGCTTCTTCCTTGGCCTGCGTGTTCCCCGGATATGTCGCCAATTGAACATGTGTGGGATGTCATTGGTCGGCGTCTTGCTCGTGATCCTCGTCCTGTTGCGTCTGCAGACGAACTTTGGGTACGCGTACAAACGATATGGAATGCTCTTCCTCAGTCAGACATTCAAACTTTGTTTGACTCCATGCCACGTCGTGTAGCAGCACTTATTGCGGCGCGTGGTGGCCACACAAAATACTGATTCTGATCTCTTGTTCTTGTTTGTTTGCTTTGAACATTTAATCATTTATTTGTATCACTACCACTCAACTGTGTATTAAATTGCATTCAATTATGACGATTCCTTCTTGGTGTTGCAATTTTCACAAACGTGAGTGTATATAAAAGTAAAATCACGTTTTCATTTTAAAAATTCTAATATATTCATTAAAAGCTCTGCATCTCTGGCTCCATCTGATGCTTCTTTTCTATGGTTAAGAAATAGGACGTTTTATTACTTGAATTATCATTATCTTATGAAGAATAATGAAGATTATATAAATCATATTTAGTGCATGCATTTCATATAATTAAATAAATAAATAATGCAGTTTCAATATTTCGGTCAATTAAATTATATTAATGATGATTTGCTTCTAATTTAATGTTAAAATATCTAAAGCGTAAAAATAATTGTGATAAACATCGATTTAAATATTTTTACAGCAAAATGAAAAATGCAGTTTTTTGAAATTCATTT
Organism: Stegodyphus mimosarum; assembly: GCA_000611955.2. NCBI lineage: Eukaryota > Metazoa > Arthropoda > Arachnida > Araneae > Eresidae > Stegodyphus > Stegodyphus mimosarum. Next base: position 638,592 of record KK116331.1, read on the forward strand.
TACTCAAAACACAAGTTTCTTGCTCAGTTTTATAACTGGACAACTTTAGCTAAGAAACTAAGAGAATGGTCTTAGAAATGAATATTTATAACGTTCCTGAGATCAAGGATGGAAATATTCTACTTTCATTCGAATAAAACTTCTGACGCAGTGCGTTGGAAGATGTACAATACCTCGTAATATATTATTACTCTACTTGAGAGATATACGCCTACGCTTTAAGCTACAAAAAATGAACTATGTCTTCTTAAGTATAGCAGTTTAAGATCTACATTTTAAAAATCCATGTAAAGTTAAGCGCTCTCTATGTGAAGAGAAAATGAAAACCGAGCTTGCGAAATCGCACCAAGAGAAAACGAAGTAAAATATAAGGAAATATTAAAATATTAATTTGGAGATATTTTAGTGGAGTATTAATTCTCATAAAAATTTATAAAATTGCACTGTGAAAATTTTATGAAAAGGAATTGTTAAAAATTTTCTTAAAAAACTTTAATTATAATTAGAGAGAATACCGAAGTTAAAATATATATTCTAATAAATCAATTAATTCGTTGCATTTGTAAGGCATAATTTCTAGAAAGAATTTATAGAAGCTGTTTTACTTTTCTACATATTCATCTTTGTAGTTTTAAAATTATATATGTTAAAGATAATAGTAGTAAAAAATAGACATAGTAATTAACCATAAGCTATTTTAAGTCCTGCAGACTTGAGCAGCAACATTTAAAAAAAAAAGTAACTAATTTTTGAAACTTTTAAAGGCTTTCAAAATGGCTTGACGTTCATTTAAAGACGATGAAACTGTGAATGAGAATAGTATTTTTTAAATTTTGTATGTTATTCAAATGGCTTTTAAATTAGGTTTAAAACACTGCAACTAGAAAAACATTTTTAAATCGAACACAGTTTCTTTCATTTTAATAAATAAAATCATTCCATGTTAGGAAAAAAAGCTAAATGCCATTTCGCATGTCTTCCATCCAGTATAAATACGATCACATTCCCATGCTTGCCATAATAGATTTAACAACAAGCAAACAGAATCGGTCCAAATACAATCCCCAGTTTCATTCTAAGGTAATTGCTTTAAACAAACACAATGTTTAAGACTCTGAGTTATTAAAAAACGATATAATTTGATCATCAAGAAGTCTCCATATAAAATCCTACGACATTCTCAACAAACTGAATTGCCAAAGTACATGCACAAAATGAGACAAACTATTTTTCGTTTACATATTTTTAGCTATATTTTATCGTTCAAAATGCAGCTCCGGTAACGACTCACCAATAACAATTAACTTCAGTCACATTTCTTAACGAATGCCCTTCCTCAGGACATGGGAGTACCACTCTTTCGCTGATAAAAGCAAATTCTGAAGCTTAACGCGAAAATTTTTATCCATTCCAATTTTCTTTTATCACTATTCTAAGATATTACCAAGAGGACATCTGTGAAATATAATGAACAAGGGGAAAAAAACAATTACGGTAAAACGAGGCAGTAAATGACAGCGCTATAGTAGAATAGAACGTTTTTCTGTCATGAATCAGCGTTTTGAGAAAATACGAGGTAAAAAATGGGAGTAATTCACCCTCTGGGCAGCCAATATGCTCGTGAAAAGACTTAGAACTGACTTAATATATCTTTCTGGAATTTAAACTATGTCAGAGAATATTGCGGTTGAGCTTAGGAACATGCAAGAGTAAGGAATAGCTCTTTGTTTTTTAATATACATTTGCACAGTGATCGTGTAGTTATAAGATTGCTTGGAAAGGAACTTTTTTCTCTTCTATTCTCTTAAAAAGCTGAAAGTTTTCTCAGAGATTTTTAAAGTGATTCTTTTTTGCCGACCTGATCTTGAATACATTCACGATTTAATATCGCCATTTAACCTAGTATACTTTCTCTTTTTAAGCGCTTAGTGCAAAGTTAATCTAGTTTGCAAAGGGAAAAAACAGGAATTCCCAGAAATAAAAGAAAAGAAATGGCAATTCAATTTAAGCGACTTTGCAAATAAGTAGAAAAGTTCTGAATCTTAAACTTATAGCACTTTAAAAGAAAAGTACGTTAACTTTTAGGGAATTCTTTTAATAGCACTTTAAATATGTACATAGAAAATGAAAGCATTTTAATTGTTAAAGTATGTATTTATTGCCTGCAAATGAAATCAACAAGGCATTTTTTTCGCTGTTTGCAATGCTTTTAGGCTGCAAAAACTAATAATTGCATTTATAAATTTCTCTTATCCCGAAGTTACTTCTGAGAGATATAGAGACGTTAATTAAAACTAATTAAACAAAAAAATGGTTTTTAATTATATTTAATATGCTCCGATTTAATGTAACAAAGTTAAACTTTTGTTTTTTGGTTTCGTTAGCTTGTGTAGCGGCTGTGCAATTTAATTGAGTTTGTTCACACATTTTATGGCATTAAAAGTATAAAATTTAATAAGTATAAAATATAAGTATAAAATTTTAAATGACTGTATGACTACATTATATGAATAAAAAGAAATTTACGTGAGCTCATGAGGTAATAACCTGATGCAAACGCGATTATTAAATAGCATATAATTTAAAATGTGCTACAAAGTAAATGAGAATGGTTGTTCTCAAAGCTGTTTTTTTAATTATATATGTCGTGCAGGCATTTTGCCTACATCTAAATGCAACTTGGGGCAAATGCTCCAGTAGACGTGTAAGAGACTTATCGCTATGTTTAGCTAAGCAACAGAAACGTACTAAGGGTGTCAAAGACCCTTTTATTAAGAATTCAAATAAGTATAACAGAAGGTACTCCTGGCACTTACAAACCTGCCAGCGTTTATACAGCAAGTGGGCTCGAAGCTGGCTTCTTAACATAAAATAACTGGTTAATTTACATAAATACCTTACAGTCGTTTTGGAAATTTGTGCTTTGAAAGCTCTGTATTAAAAGTACAAGAAAGAAAATAAGTATTCTGCAACAATACACTAAGACAAGGTATTTTTAGCTACTGAAAATAAAAAGCAGTTTAGCATTGTCTAGCATTTCCATGATAAAGTACCTAAAATATAAATTTTATAAAAACGTGTAATGGTGTTTTATGTTGCACTTAACTTTTTATCAGTTACGACTAAATTGATAGACCGTAACTTGAAAATAATTTGTGAGGGTTTTAAACAAACGTTACACATTTATCAACATGTTGTCATGCTTATTAATCTGCAAAAACAATGATTAATAAAATAAGAATGAAATTATAATGCTCCTAAAGTAATAACTTTTGGAATTACTATTTTTAAATACAACACCTAAATCATATGTTCGCTGACATTAGACATGTAGTTCTCTTGCTACTGCCACTACTAATCACTACAGGAAATTTCTGTTATGTAGCATAATACAATAGTCATGACGTACAAAAACTACTTGAGGAAAGTTTAAGAAAGTAACTCATTCGAAAATTTTTCCATTCATGAATTTTAGATCGCTTAAAAGGGAAAAAGAAAAAAAAACTGATTTTATGTATTTAAAGAGTATGATATCAATTAAAATTAAGTACTAAATATGTGTAGATGTTTCAGAAATTATTATTAGATATGAAATTTTATAATCGCTAAACGCATGCATTTTCTCAAAATTTAAAATTTAGCAGCATTTTGAAATTTTCTTGATTTAAAATACACAGTCCAGTCACATTAATGTGACCACCACCTACTTTCCATGTCAGAGTTAAATAACCAATCACAGAAGGCAGGTGGCAGCACAGTGCAGTTGAGCGTATATAAAGGGTGTGTGAGGGCTTCGGAAAACATTTCAATCGTTGGCGTAATGCAGAAACGAAGCGATTTATCCGACTTCCAAAAGGGCATGATCATTGGCTTTCGGGCCAAGGGTGGAAGCATTTCCGAAACGGCTGAGTTTGTGAACTGTTCGCGTGCCACCGTGGTAAAAGTGTACCGTGCATGGCAAAATGGGACTGTCCAAAATCAGCGACGTGGCAAATGTGGTGCACCACGGGCCATAGATGACAGAGGCGAACGACGGTTGCGGAGATGCGTTCGGGCAGATAGACGGGCTACCGTTGAGCAACTGACCACCAAAATGAACCAAGGGGCTACCAAAAGTGTCTCCCAAAGTACTATTCAGCGAACATTGCTGCGTCTGGGCCTCCGAAGCAGACGCCTGGTTCGTGCACCTATGCTGACTGCTGTTCATCGACGGCGAAGGCTAGAATTTGCACGCCAGTACAGCAGCTGGACGTCCACTGAGTGGCGACAGGTTGCGTTTTCGGATGAATCGCGTTTTATGCTCCATCGGACAGATGGACGTTGGCGTATAAGGCGTGAAACCTCTGAAAGGAACCACCCTGCAACCATTGCCGGAACGGTCCAAGCTGGAGGCGGGAGCATTATGGTCTGGGGAATGTTTTCCTGGCATTCTCTAGGTTCACTGATCATTGTGGAAGGCACAATGGATCAATACAAGTACGCATCTGTCCTTGCGGACCATGTTCACCCCTACATGCGCATTGTTTTTCCTCAGGATGATGGCATCTTCCAGCAGGACAATGCGAGGTGCCATACAGCTGCCAGTGTACGTGCGTGGTTCGAAGAGCACCAGGATGAGTACCGTCCTCCCCTGGCCAGCAAACTCACCTGACTTAAACCCAATCGAGCATCTGTGGGACCATCTCGATCGAGTTGTTCGCGCCATGGATCCTCAACCGCGTAATCTAGCGCAGCTGGCCACGGCATTAGAGTCGGCATGGCTCAACATCCCAGAGAACACCTTCAGGGACCTATGTGACTCTCTTCCTGCACGTCTCGCAGCAGTCCGCTCTGCGAAAGGTGGTTATTCTGGCTTTTGACAGATGGTCACATTAATGTGACTGGACTGTGTATATTCCGTTCTTGTAGTAGATAGCATTTTAAAAGACGTCTATGCACATTGCGTTAGGCAAAAGTGAAACAAGGTAGCTAAATGCTACTGCATGAAGTGCAAATATTAAGAAAGAAATCTGTCAAAATAGCAAATGATTACGTTGAGAGAAATAAGCATTTGGAAAAGATTAGTGCTATTTTTTAGCATTTTGATTTCCGTCCTGCTTTTATATTATGAATTTTATTCATATGTTTAAATCTCATACTCAAGTAACCATCACATTATCACGGAATTTTCCTACTAAATAAAATCTTCGATTAAAAGGTAAATAAAATGCAGCAAATTAAGAAAACGTGTTAAAAATAGAATTTAGATAATAAGTAAAAATATACCCTTTTGAGAAGGAAAGACGACAAATAATTGCGAGTTAAAATGATGAACTATGAGTTGAAATGGCTTCTCTTGTTTATTGCTCTAAAATTTCGAAATCTGAAGAAACGGATAAAAGAATTCCATGTACGTTAATTACGTATTAATTAATCACTCTGATTAAATTTATCGCATTTGAAAATTTACGAACATGTAACCCACCTTAAATCAGTGTGTGTTAAATGAGATAATTTCCCAACTGGATATATGTAAATATTACAGTAAAACATATTTTAGCTAAAAGGCTTTATTTAAACTGATCTTTCAACTTTATTTAAATGAATCTGATCTTTTAACTTATTCATGCAAATATCCATGCCTTCTCAAAAGTTGCTTTTAATGATAAACGCTTGAAAACTTGTAACTGTGTCTGCAATATGTGCACTTCTTGAAGCCGCGGAAGTGCATTGCTATGAACGTTTTTGCGTTTATAGTATTACAATAAGAAACTTTATTTATTACGTTTTTCAATAGGTTTAGAATTTTCATCATGTAGATGTTTATATTAAACTGCGCAATAAAATACTACGTTTACTTTAAATTATGAGACGAAGCACTATCAATGTATATCCGAAAATTTCTATACATCACATACGAAACTGATTCAAACTAATAATAAATGCCGCAAGAGAAGCATTAAAATTGTTGTCTGAAGCGATAGGAAAATTAAAAACTTGAAAAGTATTTCAAAATTGTTTTCTTTTGTCATATCTATCACTAATATATTTCTGACTGCATACGGCAAAGTAATTATTAATAAGTCAAAAATTCATTCTTTTGATTTAGGTACCATATATAAACTTTATGAAAGTAACTATTTCTTTATAAATTTTGAACACGATGCGCTAATTAATGAAGTTTGTGTTTTTGCAATTTATAAGGTATTTCTTCCGCCTTCTTAGAATGCCTTCGTGGTATAATGGTCAGCACACTCGGCGTGTATTCGAGAGGCTCGAGTCCAGGAGAGCGCATTGCTCATTTTTCACGTCTTCTGCTTTCGAAATAACCTAATATCGCTAAAAATTAATACATATTTTAATGCATTTATTTACTTACTAGTAATTATTTAATATTTTCTGACAAAGCTATAAAACACAGTGAAGAACTTGTGTTCAAAACTAACGAGAAAAAAAATCTAAGGGAAAATTCGAAGGTGATGTACAGATAATTTATATTCTAAAAATCACCTGAATATTAGATGTTTTAACACTATATTTTATTAACACTATTAGATTTATTACAATTACGTGCTTTATGTTATCATGCATCAATACATCAATGCTAGGCATAAATGTTATATATGCTGAAACATCTGTAAATATTGGCCCCACACGTGGCCGAGCAATTAAAACCTTTTTGGAATTACAAGTTTTCAGCGTGCCCAGCCCACCTTCGCAGATGATAACGGTCTACATGCGGAAGATTGTTGAGAACAATTACGAGAGAACATCGCAGACGAAATCTCTAGAACTTCGCGTTTTGTAGCATCTTTAAGTTCTGACAAATCTCGCAGATTTGATGCGTGCACGTCAGGTTTTAATTAACATTAGGACAATAAATCCCTCGAGTAGGGTGACGGGATCGTGGTGGCCACGAAATTGCAAAGTTACAGAGATGACTCTGCCTTGAAATATTGTACAGGTGAAAAACTTATAATTCCAGTAACCGTTTTTTTCCTTCTCCTCACTTGTCCTCACTTGTGCTATCAGTGGTCCTTTACAATGTTCTTTTTTACAAATGTTTTACGCCGATAATTCTCGTCATTCGTGTATCGCTCCGACGCAGTTTGTGTTTTTGAATGTGTTCATCGATTTGCAGAGGAAAAAGTGAGTATTATCATTCGAAATTGATGAAATGACGAAATGAATTTTTCTCACTGTAACTGCAACCGTCACAGCTCTATTGTTTTAAATCATCACAATCTCAAGAGCATACCTTCAAATAGCAATAACTGAAATTTAATTTTGATTGACTGAACGGATAAGACGCTAAGAGCTCATATATCGGAGAAGTTTCTCTATGATCAGCCTGTACACTTCCAGTTACAACATTTCTTAAAGTTCAACATTGTTAAAATAAAGTTCAAAGGTTTTTGTTGTTAGTCTCAAAGAAATGAAGAGAGTTTGTTAAACCAGAAGTCAAAATTCAGTTACATACACTGGTGTGCAAAAATTAAGAATGAAGTTGAAAAAATAGCTTATCAGCGGAACGAAGAGGCAGAACAGACTGAAAGATCAATCAGAAGATCATCTAGGATCAGGTACGACAGTACGTGCGTATATATCCAGCTAAGACTTAATGAGGTGTTTCGGACAGGTATAAAGAACGCTGGAAGTGTGAGCTCAGCATTTCTGGGAAGCTACTTCATGGCGTATATCAGTTTAAACGACGTTGATTTTCTGCCTCAGTGTGAAATGAATAATCAATCTGTTAGAAGACATGTGGATGATTTTACCCGAGGTCGAATCATTGGAAAGGCTGAGGAAGGCCGAAGGGTGACAAGTGTAGTTGTGGAGTTCAGAATTGCACTCAGCATCCTTGCACGACTTTGGAGAGCATCTCAAAATATAGAAACAGCTGTACGACGGCTCAGCAGTAATCGTCGACGAGCAACCACGGCAGAGGACAACCGGTATATTGCCGTAGACGCAAAAAGGAATAGGCGGCAGACGGCGGGGAAATCTCAAGACACATGGAACAGACAATTGGGCAAACGATATCATGTTTTACCATGGAGGCTGCACAATGGTGGTCTGTTTGCGTGACAAGCTGTACGGTATACACCATTAACGCCTGCTCATCGGAGAAGGTCTTTTCTGTGGTGAAGGGAATACTAGAATTGGACACATAATCAACGGGAAATTGGATTGAATACTCTTTACAGCTGAGGGCAAATTAGGTCTGAGTACTGGTCCTAGACACGTATACATTTGGAGAGATCGGGGAACACGCAATAACACGTTTAACATCATTAAAAGGGGCCGGTTTGGAGGTCGTGGAGTTTTCGTTTGCAAAGGCGTCATGCTTGATAGCTGCACCAAGCTTCACAACTTCCAAGAAGGTTCAGTCACCGGGATCCCCTATTGTAACGAGGTTCTCCTTCCTTGCGTGCGTTTTTTTCAGAGGTGCTATGGGTCTTCTGTTCCTCTTCATGGTCAACAATGCTCCACCACATCGCACAGTTTCTGCCGTAGAGCTGCTGGAGAGTGAGGATACTGAACGCATGGACTGGCCGGTAAGTCCCCAAATCAAAATTCCATCAAGCATGTATAGGACTTTATAAGAAGATATCGCCCAGTTGCTGTAGAAGAGCTGTTGGAGAGTGAGGATACTGAAAGCAAGGACTTGCCGGCAAGGTCCCCAGATCTAAATCCCATCAAACAAGTATGGAAATTTCTAGGGAGAAGCTTGGCAGCACGTAACTTATCGCCAGTAACGATTCTGGAGCTGCTATTGGCGCTACAAGAAGAATGAGCAGCAATGTCTCAACAACTCATTGACAATCTTATACTCAGCATGGAAAAACGATGTGAAACCTGCGCAGCAGTCTGTGCAAATCATATCCCCTATTAAAGGCTGGGTGTTTCTTGTTGGACACCTGTCACACTGATGTTTCGGCCTTCTGTCGCATTATGCTCCATGATGCTTTTTCAATAAAGTTCCTTTTTAGCATATTTATTTTTTGGGAGAGGAAGTTTTCCTTATATTATATACGTTAGGTTACCTTAGGAATCTTATGGTATTATTCCACTGCATTGGAAGAGTAGTTGCCATGAGACTGGTTTAATCTCGTGGTGCAATCTGTGTCTTATGATGATGTTGCGTACGCACGGGTTAGTAATTGATTGAATCCAAACAGAAATTATGATAGCTTGATAAAATTTATTTTACCAAAAAAACTCTTCACAGTTCTGGAACTTCCCACAAAAATAGTCGTACAGCTCTTCATTGTGTCGCAGAGTACAGTCAGTTGTTACACTTTAAACTTCTAAGAAAGTTAAACACAACGCAATGCAAAGCACATCTAAGAAGAACGCTCGCACAGAGCTCACACTCAATACTCCGAAATTACGCTGAACTAAAGAACTGACAACAACTCAAAAATTGATACGCTCTCCGCTCTAATATAGTTTTTTCACCCGGCTGTCGAGATATTTCTTGTACTTTCTGCTTCTTGAATTTAAAGGCATATACTGTTAAAGTTACATCTAAGGCCAAATACAGTTACAGTTGCATATACAAACTTAGTAAAGCGGACGACATCTTGCGGTAATCCCTCTGGAAGCTACGCGTCCTAAAGCGCTCATAAAGATTGCTCATGCGACATTTTGATATATTAAGTGTAACGAAGTTACACGCATAATGATCCAGGAAATATAGATGTTATAACATCGTCGACGATAGAAAACTCAGTATATTGTACGAATTCATCACAAAGATGAGTCATACCCACTGCGGGGCCTTCAGGTCATTCAAATGACGAGCCAATATTTGCAACCTTCAGCCCACGAAGTGGGACACGGCATTTATCCGTTAGGTCGAACGCACGCTCCTCATTTCACCCCGAAAGCGTCGCTAGATAACAAGATAAGCCATCTTTATGAGCGAGAACTTGGCTATAGTGTCATTAATATGACGAACCACCAATAGTAACCTTAAATCCAACTACGTTGGAGCAAGACGATTCATTCCCGCGACCTGCAAAATGGGATTAGTATGAAACGTCAATTATACCCTTCAAATGTTGATTTATGACCATAAACCCTGGACCGCAAACAAGGCAAGAATATAGTCAACATACACCTATACAACGCAACCGCAGTGACGCACTTGAACATAGTTAGCCCAGGTATACCTACTCACCCAGGTAAACCTGGTCACGTAGTGGCGTCACGGAGAGTCCTATGTGCGGGCTAGAGCCGCGAGAGGCTTTGTATTCCGCACCGCAAGCCGTTTAGTCGCACTCTCCGCAGAGAACAGGATCACACTCCAGGTCTCCTTCCACCTAAGGTGGCCGGTTCCGGAACACCGTTAGTTGCAATACCCGTTACAGTTATACAGGGAGCGGATCAAAGTGTCTCCAAATGTTCGCCAAATTGGGGAATTTTTGCGCTTTCTTGCCAAATTTGGCAACAGAATTAACCGCCAGCTTGGTGATATCTCGTCAGTTTTGCGACATAGCAATTTACTTAATGTTAAATAGACTTGCCCCTGCGTTCTTATTTTTCCAGCACAGCTTTCCCTCTTTAGATTTTCATGTTATATTGTACAAAAAATACTGCGATTTCACAAAACATTGCACTTAATTTATCTGCATATGTAATAAATTCGTAACAATAAGGAACGTTGTTGGAGAATGTTGCTTGGGTTTGTTAACAGAAGTTTTTACTGATAGTTGGCACCAGTCAAATTCGAAGTCAATACCTAGTTTGACAGTGTCATGACCTGAACTCTGGTGATGGCATGAACCATCAAGGTGAACTCAAACCATCAAGACAAAAGTGTACTTCGGTCTCAAGCAACGAGGAAGCCTTATCTTCCCATTCATAAATGCCCGAGACAGAGACATCTACTCTGCATCGCTGTTAGGGATCGCTCAGCTACAGGACCATTCCTGGAGCAGGAAATTTTGTTTGTTTCATAGTACTAAGTATTCGCACATTGGTAGCTACTACTTTGGAACTCCATTAATTGTCAATACCCCAACCATTGCTTTGGCTTCCCTTTATGTTACAGCAGAGTAATCAGCAATATATTTATGCGTTCTATGACACACCGGACGACGCAATGGCATCACATTGTCTTTCTGATCCACCTCACTTTTGCTGAAAGCATTATGGTGGACGCAGTTGTGTGTGGAATCATCAACGAAGCGAAAGCTGGAAGCTCACATTTTTCTTCAGCATGCCGGTTAGAAATAATTGATTGTATGGCGTGTCACTGGGTACATATCTTACACACCTGTCGTCCGCACATCTGGTATTTTTACTAGCCAAAGCTATAGGTGAAATTTTAATGTTCATGAAACATTTCCAATGTCTTCATCGCCCCAACGTTCAGCTAGACAACGTGATACAACACGCTGTCCAATCTGGCCTACGTTTCTTTAGATCACAAGTTGATGGTCTCCCGATTTTATCGGTAGGTTGCCCAGGTCTCTCATTAATTAAAAGCCCTGGTGAATGGTTGCATACAGAATGATATAACGACAACACTCACTTTCTAGTACGATAGATAAGCTCTGGCACAATATTGAAGCCACGATTACTGTAGTATTAAAAAAATATATATTTTTTTAATATTTATTTTCGTATTGACAGTGATTTAGATAGTTCACAGTGCCAGCGCCAAAGCTGCATCAGGCGTCAGAATTTAGAGAAAAATTTTTAGACTTTAGGGAAATAACGAACAGCAAAATTCAAAGATCACAAGATTTTTAGAATTTATGAGATGTACTGGACAGCAAAAGTGTTAGAATTTATTGAAGTGCCGGGCAACAGAATTTAAGAACCGCAGAGATTTACCGGGCGGCAAAGTACCTAGCGCTAGCCCTGATCCTTCATTACATTCATGAAAAAAATCGCTTATTTTATAGAGACAATAGGTTATTTAGAAGCAGGATTCATAAAAAATGAGCAATTCCCTTACCGGGACTCGAACCTCAGACCTCTCGAATACGAGAGCCCATTACTTCCAAGATCTTGTCCATATATTTATCACAGATTACAGAACCTACATCAAAGATGTGCAGTTCGGTGCCGTAGTTTCTGATTATTCTATCCCAAATGATGTATCCGTGGAAATGGATTGTTTCATGGACAAGATTAAGCAAACTGTGTGTTTCTCGTTACATCTAGATCAAGACACGTCTAAATCACAATTCAGGCTATATCTGGACTTGCCAGCTAACAGTACGCTGTCTCACTCCCCTTAGCTCCTCTGAATATAACGATACCGCCAACTTGAAAGAGGTGTTGTGATAGTTCACGTGTGCTTTGCCATATTACAATCTTAATGGACTCTTTTGACAAATGTATTGAGTGAGAGACAAATCATTGATTTTCCCGAATGAAGTGTAACTTCCTGAAACCTGCATCTAACAATACAGCGGCTGATCCGTTTCATGTAGCAGTTTTAAGGTCCAAAACGAATTAACTCTATTGATATTACCTCACAGTCTTTCCAGTTTGACCATGACAGAAAACTGTCTTCCGATGCAGTTATTGCCTCTTGGTCACCCTTTGTCAGGCTGCCTAGTAAGGATGGATTCATTGCTTAAAAGCAGTCTGAAGTTCTTGATATGAACTTTTAGGAATACTGAGATCTTGGGCAACTTCCATTTACGTCAGTTAATAATCGAGTTTATCAGTTGTCGGTTTATTTTTTTCTTAACTTAAATTACGGTTTCGAGACAAAACTAATGACAATATTTTTACTCCTACTTTTTACATTGATGATGTAGCAGGTATTCATTGGGTTGAACTAGCGTCTTGGTCAAGAAGCTCCATGGGCCATTCTATAAGCTTTAGCTGCCTAAATACCTATTTGATTTAAATACCTATTTGATATTTATTTGATTATAAGATTTAAATACATATTAGAAATAAGAGCAAAATTTTAGCGCAAATGAAACCATGTAAGGTACAAACCTTAGAATAAAATTAAATAATTAGTCATAGATAATAAAAATTAACTGCAGATAAGAAGTCAACGCGAGATTAATCATTAAATTAAACATTAATAAAATAGATAATTAGTATACGGAAGAGTGCTCGAAACAAGATGTTAAATAAGTTTATATAAATACAGAACGAATTGGTGACTGCACTGTTCCGGAAGAAAGTTATTATATAGAGTATTAGGAGTTATTCTAGGCCACCAGCAATGCTCTTAGCAACGATAGTACAGTCTGTAAAGTGGCAAAGTGCGTGTTTATTCTTACTTGTATCCCTGATGCATGCTGACATATTAGTTACAACGGATCATTTTAAATGAGAAATCGTTGTTAGCAGACAGTTATAAAGAAAGTGAGCTGGGTCACCACTACTGCCGCAAATGCATTGGTCATTCTCCCGAAAATCTGTGAAGATAAGACATAAATGGGCAGTGTTCTGCAGGTACTGGGTGAGTTGCGAAAAGCCGCTATCTAAGTTCTGGTTCTTTTACATTTTTTGCCCTTGGGACAGACTGCAAGTAGTTTGCCATTGCTTTTTAATTTATTCCTGAGAGTGATTTTCAGATCTGAGTGTGGAAGGGGCACAGTAGTGCTTCTTACTGGGGATCGTTTGCTGTGGTTTCCACAATCATGCCTGCTGCTTCGTTTCTTTCAATCCCAGTATGGGCTGGTACCCATTATAGCTTAGGCCTCTTGCTTGTAGCAATCGAAATATTTTTTCTAATGGCGGGCCCTCAGTCGACTTCGGCCTGGGCACTACTAACGCCAGATATAGTGGTCACTTTATTATAGAGGCACCAAATAGGTGGGTCACCTTTGCCTCCTGCGAAGGGACGGACAGTTACAGTCATGCCTCCTTGGGGATTCGAATCAAGGACCACTGGTATCGGTCCCCTAATCACTAAACCGTCTGGGCGGCGGAATCGAAATATACTGTTTCTGTATTTCATTGACTATGGAATATCTACTGCTGCTATCCTGGATGGTCTGCAAGCTTGGAATTGGATCCGTATATATTACTCTGTACCTACTATTGTTAAGAAACTGAATTATTCGGGTGAAGTCTTTTAGCCCAGAAATAGAATATCAGATCACCATTTATTGCATACAAGAGACAACCGATATCGAGCTCTCATTTCGAGTAATCTATATAAGCAGCTGTCGATTGTAATGCAAAAGAAAATTACAGTTTTCTACTATACCGAAGTGGCAAGGTTAATGGACAACATGTCTGAACGTAGAATGTCTTATTCCAAATACTGACGTTCTCTTTCAGTCTGGTAGCTCTCATTATCGCACTCTTCTGTACTACAAAGAGCAGGAGCAAAAATGCTGCCAGTACATTTAATGACGTTTCCGGAGAGGTTCTGAATCTTCTGAAGTTGCCTAATAGGAATGGTCTTTGTTCCGGGTTTAGTGCTAGTTGCACTTTATTCATGACACTGATGGCTCACATGGAGTTACAATGAATTATTATGCTCTCAGCGACGATCTCGGCTTTGAGCATCTTCAAGGATATGCCGCAGCTAGGAACTGATGTTCTCCGCTTTGTGTTCATGATGTTTCTTTGATGTCCTTAATGTAAGGAAGCCAAGAGAATCTGTCATCTATTTATCTGATGTGATGTGAAGAAAGCAGTAGAATCTGTCGTCTATAAACCCACCCAAGTAACGAAAATTTCCTGAGAATTATATATTCCTGCCATGCAGGTTTTGTGCACTGGGTACACTAGTGCCTTTTGTCATGGCTAATTAACATTCCTTTGGTATTTTATTGTAAATTTGTGAACTTGTGTTTATTGGCCGAGCAAACTATCTTGTCTAATCTCTTTTGTACATTTTCTCAGAGCTGTTACTGCTATGTCCGTTAGAAACAAGCAAGAAATGTTTAGCATAAGCAATTATTTCCTTTTTTAGCGACGTCAGACAGGCTGAGAAAAGTATCTGCTACCAGACACCGATCTTGGTTTCATAGAAGTGGACCTAGAAGGGAGCCTGCGTGAAGCTTTTTATCATATTTTGCAGTGGACACCTGTGTCCATTTTGGTTTGAATTCGTCTTTTACTCAAATAGCTATAAATGAGGTCGAATGATATTTTTGGACAATGGATATCTATCTTTAAGACATTTAAAAACATCATGCCGCCATATAGAATCAAATGCTCCTTGAGTATCGATGGTGATAACAACAGTAAGGTTTCTATTTTGCTTACTTCTAAGTAACGTGTTCCGTAAGTGATTCACTGCATGTTTCACTGACATCCCTGCTACAAAAACTTGTTGCCTTTTATATATGTGTCTATTAACATGAATATAAAAATGAAGTCTTTAATACACTTTCGAGGATTTTTTCTATACCTGGAAGATAATAGGCAGGCTTATATGAAGTGTCTTCTTTCGAATTTTTATTTCCGTTTGGACAACATTTTGTGTCCTCTGGAAAGTGGCGAATTCTCCACCACGCCTGTATATAGAAGAAGAATTACACCGTGGGAGTATTATGCATGACTCAGAGAGTTTCGTTATCAAATCTTTCTGGCCCTGGCCTTTTATTCGGCTTGAACGTTTTGATTATGTCTATTTGTACTTCCTTCTAGGCAGAAAATCATTTTCCAGAATATACATCACAATTTGCAAATTTGTGTTCGTATTCTGTCAGATTGAAGCAGTTAGATTGGTTGGTTTGAAGACGCTATCCTTAGCTATGAATAGTGTTCCATAATTTTCATTTGCATTGGTAAAATATTTTTCAAAACATTCCAGTTTAACTTTTGCAACCTTCAGCTTGTAGGCTGTACGTTTCTTTTTCTGAAGATCACTCCCAATGTCTCTCTTTCCGTTTCATTCGAAATGGTTCAGTTCTTAGAGCGCGAACTTAACTCTTTAGCCGCCACCATTGAAATCCACAAAGGAATTTGGGCAGAGTCACTTCTTAGTTTCAGTATTTTATCAGAGACAGTATACAATGTGTCTATTATCATATTGTACACCACATCGCAATCTTTGTTTCCCTTTGCTTGTTGTAAGCTGAAGCTAAGTGAGTAACCTGGACGCCAAGTTGAATCCAAATCTCTGGGAATTTATGTATTTTGATTTCCACTTACCTTTAATTGCGTAATGGTGTTGAAATCAACATTTAATATAATAAAGTAGTGATCACTAAAGGATGGACAATCACTGCAGACATTTCAGTTATGGTTCTTGAGTAACTAGGAACTAGTTGCTAACGCAATGGTATGCTAGCCTTCTGGTCCAGAAAGCCGCGGACTATGAGTTGAGTTAATTATCGTAAGGGAGTGAGAAGTTATGAAATCCAAGAAGGCACTGTCTGTTGGGTTAATGATACTGATCCCTGTCACAAACCATAATAATTTTACAGAACATTGTACACCCAAATTCAACATGCATCTATTGCCACAACAAGTTAACGTCCGCCTAACTTGCATATTACATGACTTCGCGTATATTCAGGGATTCAATTTTGCCATCAGTTTCAGATAATTAACATAAATTAATACACCATTGTACATCGGTTGAAAACTTTCATAAGTATCATATTTTTTTTTTCAGATTAGCCTTAATTCTGACGAGCAGTTTGTATGTTCAGAAGCAAGTGCACGATGATCTTTCTTTCATGTTTAATCACTGTTAAGACTTTTACAGAATAAATTTAGAGAACGGTTACAATACAAAAGGTGTACGCTTTGGAAATTAAACTTTCTGACGACCGGAATGTCATTCATCATTAAACTTTCGGTTGGCTCCTGAAAAAATGTTTATTAAACTTATCCCATCACATTTTGTACATAAAAGGGCGATTTTTAATAGGTGATTAACTAAATGAAACAGAATGACGAATGTTATACAGCTCTCAAACTATAGATAACTCACCTTCGCAGATTTGGAACTACCATATTATAAAAAATGATTTCACTACATCGTGAAGCAAGTACTAATCTGAATTCATTGTACGGATATTAAATGATGGTAATGCAACGTTTTAATTGACGAAAATCATGTAGTTAGTTTTCCAGGTTGTTTTTAATATCATTACTATGATTATCATTATGAAATCAGTTTTTAAATCTATCGGTTAGTTTTATAATAGACGCATCTTATTCCATGTAATTATTACGTTATTATATGAAAATATTCATTGCGTTATTTAATGTGATGCAATTTGAAACGACTAAGCAACTGCACTTTTGCTTCTTTTACCCACAGTGCCTTATTAAGTTATTTCCTTTAAATCGTACAGTATATGTACAGCATTACTATGGCTGCGTTCTATAAATGTTCTGCTTTTTTATCTGCACCCCAACTCAAAATTTCTTTTTGATGTTTATAAATACACAGTCCAGTCACATTAATGTGACCACCACCTACTTTCCATGTCAGAGTTAAATAACCAATCACAGAAGGCAGGTGGCAGCACAGTGCAGTTGAGCGTATATAAAGGGTGTGTGAGGGCTTCGGAAAACATTTCAATCGTTGGCGTAATGCAGAAACGAAGCGATTTATCCGACTTCCAAAAGGGCATGATCATTGGCTTTCGGGCCAAGGGTGGAAGCATTTCCGAAACGGCTGAGTTTGTGAACTGTTCGCGTGCCGCCGTGGTAAAAGTGTACCGTGCATGGCAAAATGGGACTGTCCAAAATCAGCGACGTGGCAAATGTGGTGCACCACGGGCCATAGATGACAGAGGCGAACGACGGTTGCGGAGATGCGTTCGGGCAGATAGACGGGCTACCGTTGAGCAACTGACCACCAAAATGAACCAAGGGGCTACCAAAAGTGTCTCCCAAAGTACTATTCAGCGAACATTGCTGCGTCTGGGCCTCCGAAGCAGACGCCTGGTTCGTGCACCTATGCTGACTGCTGTTCATCGACGGCGAAGGCTAGAATTTGCACGCCAGTACAGCAGCTGGACGTCCACTGAGTGGCGACAGGTTGCGTTTTCGGATGAATCGCGTTTTATGCTCCATCGGACAGATGGACGTTGGCGTATAAGGCGTGAAACCTCTGAAAGGAACCACCCTGCAACCATTGCCGGAACGGTCCAAGCTGGAGGCGGGAGCATTATGGTCTGGGGAATGTTTTCCTGGCATTCTCTAGGTTCACTGATCATTGTGGAAGGCACAATGGATCAATACAAGTACGCATCTGTCCTTGCGGACCATGTTCACCCCTACATGCGCATTGTTTTTCCTCAGGATGATGGCATCTTCCAGCAGGACAATGCGAGGTGCCATACAGCTGCCAGTGTACGTGCGTGGTTCGAAGAGCACCAGGATGAGTTTACCGTCCTCCCCTGGCCAGCAAACTCACCTGACTTAAACCCAATCGAGCATCTGTGGGACCATCTCGATCGAGTTGTTCGCGCCATGGATCCTCAACCGCGTAATCTAGCGCAGCTGGCCACGGCATTAGAGTCGGCATGGCTCAACATCCCAGAGAACACCTTCAGGGACCTATGTGACTCTCTTCCTGCACGTCTCGCAGCAGTCCGCTCTGCGAAAGGTGGTTATTCTGGCTTTTGACAGATGGTCACATTAATGTGACTGGACTGTGTATGTCTTTGCATTTCGGATCTGACTAAATATGCTTAGTTAACTTAACAGTACAAGATAAATTTGGAGCAAATTAATTCTACAATAAAAAGTAAAAGCAACTTTTTGAAAGTTTCTATTTGTAATAATCCACTGAAAAAAACGAAACATTCTTATATTTTTTAAGACTGAATACCGTATTTTATTATGTTGCAAAAAGTTATGAAATGTTTGCAAGGTGAAACATCAAAGAAAAGAAAATATTCCTTTCACGCAGTAAAAAAATCGTTCGAATAAGACTTGAAATTAGAAAAAAGAAATTAAATATTGCCATGAAAGGAATTAAAACTATTTCCTAAAATGTAGTCTTTCAAATCAGAACTTTTCGACAACAAATACAAATCAAGTTTCAGATTACACTTTTAAGACTAATCTGTTTACTGTGTTATATGACCAAAACAAAGCCTGGAACTTTTCACGTAATAAGCAGGAAACAAATGCCTCTCTCCTAAAGTCACCCACAAAATGAAGCATCTACTTATTGCGGAGTTCTAGTTTCATCAGCCGTCGCATCGAATGAAGTTCTCTTACCTCGCGATCTTTTCCTTCCTACTGCGAGGATCAGATATAAGCCTTTCGAAACAACAGCCTCGCAGGATCTCGTTTAGTTTTCTTCCTAAGAGTCTCCAGTCTTACATCTCTCTCTTGTACATAATTCACATTTGCCACTCTTCACAATCCCAACACGTAAGCTTTATTTCCAAGGCGTTTCTTTCTGTTATTTTTCTTTACCCCTGTTTCCCAGTTAAGTCAGATGGTAAGCCAATGTCATTGTGATAGATGTAAGTTATGGAATCCTGCAGGCTCCATATGCTGTAAAAAATGGCACTTCTTTACTGGAAGTATTTCAAAAGCGTAACATTGTCTTCAACCGTTACTCACATTCTAACAGGCTTTAGATTTTTTATATAATTATTGCGCTGAAATAAAATTTTTGATATTCATTAAAGTCCACTGAGTGCAAATATTACAAAAAAATGACGGTTGTGTAGTTCTGAGATTTCATGATTTAAATCATTTATAATTTATTTGTATTTTCATAGAGTATATATAACGCACCTTTTGCGTTGCTTGAATTTATACGTAACTAACTTTTGGGCAACTGGTTTAAATTCATGACCTTAATTTCAGCTAAATTTAACGGCTTTCATAGCTTGTTTAATGTTTTGTTGATTACGATGTAAATTTCTCCTTTTCATTTGTATGCTTAATACACATTATAGTTATAGAGGGATACGTGACTAATGATGTAATCATAATTTTTTGCTTGATAGCTTTCTTAGTGGTTTACATTTCAATGCATTTATAACAGAAATTGAATTAAATTCATGTGAGGAAGCTTTGCTAGAGATAGATTTCAGAAATGCGTGTTACGGATATTTTAATACTCATACATTATAAATGCTTCTTCTTCTGACTGGGACGTTTTTCCAGAAAACGACGGGAGTAAGTGTAAAGATATCTGTACTTCAGCATTAGAGATGTAGTCACAATACTGTTAGACTAGGGTACTGTCTAAAGACATTGCAAAGCATAGTGATAGGACAAGGATAAGTGAATAGGATACCTGAACTTAACCATTAGTAATCAGAATCATGTTTTACCACAATACTGCATTAGAGGAGAGTAGGACATTTCACGGTACATTATTAGACAACATTTACGAGCAATTAGAAAATAAGGATTGGCTAATCGACCTCGGATTTCTGACAGATATAACGGCAAAGTTGAAGGAATTAAATGTAAAAATACAAGGGAAAAATCAGCATATGGCTGACATGATTAGTGCAGTAAATGCATTCAAGTGCAAGTTAGTGTTGTTGAAATCCCATCTATTGAAAAATGCATTATCACATTTCCCAAATATAAAATATACTGTTGAGAGTTTAAATTTGAATAATGAAAATTTTACTGCTACATCATATTTAGAAATTATAGATAAGCTAATAGAAGAGTTTTCTTCTAGATTTGAAGATTTTGCAGTATTAGAACCCGTTCTAAGATTTTTCATAAATCCATTCAATGTTACTGAAGATGATGTCCTTGAAATAGTTTCAGTGTATTTCGAGCTTCATAATATCGAAGACCTAGAATTAGAAATAATAAATTTGCTAAGTGATATTATTTTAAAAGCGCGTAGTAATGATAAAATGTTTTGGAACTTAGTCGATGAAAATAAGTATCCTATTTTAAGAAAATGTGCGCTAAAAATTTATTCATATTGTGCAACAACATACAATTGCGAGTCTTTGTTCTCAAATATGAAATATTTGAAATCAAAATACCGAACAAAGCTTAATGACTCATATTTAAATAATTGTTTAAGGACCGGGAACTCTAAATATATCCCCAATTATAAGAAATTAGCTGAAAATCTGGACACCCAAGTTTCACACTGAATTATATGTATCATTATGTATAACACCAACAAAATAAAGTTATAAAAAATCTGTTTTTTTTAATGCCTATTTATACCTGTTGATTATCTGTAAAATATGCGCCCTCGGTGATTTTCAAATTTAGTATTGCGCCCTTAAGGACAAACAGGTTACCGACCCCTGCTCTAGAGAATGCCCGCACCTATGAAATAAACAAATATCGCTTCAAAACCGTAGAAGCTATTGAAAAATTTTTGACGTTTAATTTGAATACAGATTTACATATTAATTTTTTAGAAAAAAATAATTTAGATCCATCTTCAAAACCGTTTGCTACTCTTAACGAATTAAAATATGCCCAATGAATGAAAAAGCTTATAAGGTATTTCTTCCGCCTTCTTAGCATGCCATCGTGGTGTAATGGCCAGCACACTCGGCGCTTGTTCGAGAGGTTCGAATTGCTCATTTTGCATAGCGTTATTTCATAGCTATGTCTCCTGGATCAAAAATACCCTATATATATACAAGCTAATGTTTTAAAAACAAGATTAGGTGAAGAAACAGGCCACTTTAACACTCAGGTTTCTGGGGCTATACATTTGACTGAAGCAAAAATTCAAGAAAAGGGATCGACTGCAGACGGTAATTATAAGAAAGGAAATGTAGTGGAGAAATATTTAGAAAGGTTATATAAAATAAGAGGTACTTCAAAATTACTAACTTGTGTGGACCCGGAAAAAATTATATCTTTTATAGCAGCTAACCCCAAAACTTTGCAACGGTTTAAGTGCAAAAAGGATCAGATATTCATGTTGCTTGACAACGTGTTAAAAAAATGGGATGTGGATATGCATTTTGAGGAGGAATATTATAACAAATTGAATAAGATGAGAGAATGATATTAAATAAAGTGAGAGAATCATATAAATTAAACGAGTGTGTATCGTTCTGATCGTCAAAGAGATAACATGACAAAAGCGTATGAATTAAATAAGGTGCTCCTTTAAATTTCACAAATAACGAGGCAACTAATTTTGATGTACTTTTATCAAAATCTAATCAATAATCTCAAACCAAAAAAATTCAAAGTTAGGAAAGAATAGCTTTGAGTAAAGATCAACTGTATTGGAGCAAAGAAGGGAGGATTTCTTCTCTTTCTGATACCTGCTTTAATAGCGGCTACAAAAGCTGCAAATTTAGGCGCGACAGCCGTCACGACAGGTGTCAGTGTTAAGAAACTTCTTGAATGGGGAATCTCCTCAAGAAATTTTAATCTCGAATTTATATCGGCTTTACATATTACAATAAATGACCAGCAAGGAGAATGCTTCAAAATACTCCTAGAAAAAGAGTGTTTCAAAAGTGGAAATTTCTACCAAAATAACGAAGATAATTTAGAGCATGAAAAAGGCTTGCAGAATAGAGTGAAAAAATTCGAAAACAGTGTTATCAATTTAGACGTATCTACAGATCCGTAACCCACTGGTTTGTTTTTAGGACAATCCAAATTATATTTCTGTTGAATATTTTGATTCTTTTGGTGACTACATGAAATTAAAAAATATTCCTGAAAATAGAATAAAATACATCAAAACATTAGTGAAAAAAGTAATATAGAATGAATGTTTTTTGTAAACACTTTACCCGTTAACTAAGATTCTGACATAACAAAATAATTAACCAAAAGAAATCGATCTCTTTTAGAAGGTTAAATTAAGTCATCTCTTTTAGAAGGTTGAATTGTTTTACTCAAATGATTGCAACAGATAATTTGTTCTATGTAAATTAAATATTTGGTATTAAATTCACAAGATAAATTGTAAGAACTCATTGTTGAATTTGCTCAATCTCTTAAAATTAAAAATTTAGCACTCAAGGGATTCACCGTGTTTCTTTTTCTTGGTACAATAGAAGCGAAAATAACAGAAATAATAACTTTTACAGACTTTGATAGATTTCAGTGATAAATGGTTCAGTGCTTTCGGTGATAAATGGTTCAATTTCATTATTCTAGAAGGAAATTGCCCAAGTACAGAGTTGAACGATTATTTGGAAGATTATCTCTTAAACAACTTGCAAGAAAATGTAGAGAAATGTGAGTCACCAATTCCGTTTAATATCCTAAGAGCTAGACAACGATGCATAAAATATTTATCTGCAAGTAAATTGCATAAAATATAAGGATTTGAAGGAAAATTTATGAAGAACATGAACAAGAAGCATAATATATCGGCGACGTAACGAATGCAAATAATAGTATCTCCATTTATTGCGATATTGCGAAAGGAGCTTTAATCAATAATAAGATATCGGATATTATTCCTTTGTATACAAACAACAACACTGGTGGGCAATTCTTAAGGACGGATGACAGTAACAGCGATATCAATCACAAAATGGACAGCATAAAAATGTGGAAAATAGCATAAGTGCGGGATACAACAAGACATGTTATGCGTATGCAAATTTTGGATTGTCCAAGTTCTTCGTCACATGATAGTACTGATAAGAGAAATATAGGATTTGACGCGTATCGACCGTTGCTGTTCAAAAGCAAAATTTAACGGGAAAGAATCAATTGACGAACTTGTAATTTTCTGTATGTCTTCCCAACATCTCTGATGATTTACTAACTCGTGACCGTATTGTTAGTAAGATTGAAGAAGGGCGAAAAATAACAGATGTTTCTAGAAGAGTTTGACTTCAGCCACAATGTTGTTTCAAAGCTTTGAAAATCATTTCAGACAAATGAAATGTGTAGCGATTGTAGCGATCATCACGGAGGAGATCATGTTCGCAGTACGATGCCTGCAGGAGTTAGGTATTGCTATTGACAAAAACGAACCGGCGCAACTCAGTAGCTAATCAGTTACTTGCTGCTACTAGCAAGCAAATCCCCAAAAAAACTATAGCCAGACGTTTGCACCAAGAAGCACTATACGCCCGCAATCTTGTAATGTGCTCGCCATTGTCTACATGTCACCGTTCCGCCAGTTTACAATGGTACCGTCAACATCGCAGTTGAAAAGACAACTGGACTTGTGTACCGTTCTCAGATAAAAGTGGGTTTAGTCTCTTGTCTGACTGTGGAAGACAACTGGTGTGGTATGAGAGTAGTGCTGGATATAGTCTGGTAAACATACAGGAAAGGGTTAGATATCCTACGTGTAGTGTCATGGTATGGCTGTGATCATGATCAAACCTACGTACGTCACTCTGTGTGCTTCCAGCTTTACCTATGATTGGCCGATGATTACATTAATGATGTTCTGCTGCCTCATGTTCGCATGTTCCTTGGTGCTTTCGGTGACAATTTTATTTTTCATAGACAACAACGTAACATGTCATCGAACAGTCGCATTCTAGGAGGGTCTAGAGAAGGATTACATTCAACGCCTCGTATGACCAGCATGTTCTACATGTCTGAATCTCATGGAAAATATTTGGCATGCTTTGGAGAGAAGTTTCGCTGGTCGACAATGCCGTCCGATAAACCCTCATCCGTTTACTGACAGAGGAAAGGGATATATTATCTCAGCAGCTGTTAGATAATTAATCATCACATATACTACAGAAAGAGTAAAAATAATCCAAAGAAGAGGATCTCGTAAAGGTATTTTAAGAAACTGGCATTGAATGAAAACAGAATTAAATCTGTTGTTCATGATAAATTGAGAGAGATATACTTTCTATGACCGGTAAAAGTTTAAAAATATATAAACCATATTTTAATTCCAAATAAATGGAAACGATTCAGGATTTGGGTAATATGAATTATTTTTATAATCGAGATATAAATACTTATGAATATAAAAAAATTGAGAAACAATCAATCAAATGATCTCGAATACGAAAACACGAAAACAGAATTTTCGCTCAAGAGTTCAGATAATTGTTTTCTGTTTTCAGACAGTTATCTTTATCACAGACTTAAAATTCTAAATTCAGATGGTTTTCTCGTTAGGAATGACGATGTAACATTTGTTAATTTATTGGGTTTGATTAACAACAAGTTTTAAAAACAGTTGGCACTACCATTGAGAAACATCGTCAAGATACAGCTCTCATTTTACAAGTCCTAAGCTTTGAAGACTTCAAAGACTATTGATCATTCGAATTCTAATCATACAAATGCGTTTTTCTATTAACGATACATCCGGCTATGAGATCCGGTTGTACATGAGATCCGATACATCCGGTTGTAAGTTATTCTGTAACTGATAAAGTTGTAAAAAAGACATCGGATGTTACTAAAAAAAGTAAAATTAAATAAAAAATACAACGGTGGTTTTGCAGAAAGAATCGAGCTTACGAAGGATAGTCAAGCTGTGATTGTTTACATACCATTTAAATATAAATTTAACTTCTTTAAAGAATACAAAAGGATTATTACAGGTTAAGGTTATAAAGTTTAGATGGAATTTGAAAGGAATAAGGATGTGAATATATTACACACAATTGATAATAACGGCTATAATGTTGCTATAGAAGAAATGAGTTTGATAGTTCCACTTATTACCTTCAGAGAAGATGCTGAAATAAAAATCTTAATTACTTAATTAAGAATTATAAATTCAAATAAAGATTTAGAAATAAGCTGGGAGGAATTTGGAATGGCAAGATCAAATCCACTGAAAAACATTAATGGTATGTGTGAAGTCAGATCATAATCAGACGAATTGTTAATTGTCTATGGCTTCCACAGTATGTTACAAGCGAAAACACATAAAAATTAACACTACGATATTTGCCAAATTAGATATGATTTACTGCTGGTTAACGGTAAACTATAGAATAAATGTTCCAAATTAACCAAATAAAATGGATTTTACTAACAAGAATTTTTTTTTTTATTCCAGTGGCGGGCTCTAGCAATATCTTCTAGATATTCTTTGATACTTTGGGGCTCTAGCCGTTCATAGGCTTTGGCCGCTACTAAAGCCGGAAGTGGCGGTCTGTTTATTAGGAAGCCACCTAACAAGTGGGCATATGAAGGGACGGACATATTACATCCATGCCTTCTCAGGAATTTAATAAGGCATCATCCTTCGGTACGGCAGTCAGAGTCACTAACCACTTTCCCGTCTTGGCGGCCAAATAAGAAATATAATCAGTTGTATTCGGTTCTTTTAAAAGCAGGATTGAATAATATCAACACAGAAACAGGATGTCTGATAAGTTATAAAGCGTTTGGAAGTTTCAATCTCTCAAGTCACAAAGACTATTTATATTTAAATAGTTTACACATTAATTTTCACTATGAGCGATAAATGCTGAAAATGATTCTCTGATTTTACATTATCTTGGAACAGAGAAAAAATTACAAAATAAATGTAGTTTCTAATCAAATTTCTATGATATCCTGTTTGGGAAAATGAAATATTTTTATTCTTTAATAAACTATAGCACATTATCTCTTTAGTAAAAGAAAGGGACAGTGCATTATCGATTTAATAAAAGAAGAGTTTGTAAAAGAAATAGAGAAGTGCAAGGTTTCAAACTGACGAGCGACGGAAATTATGATATGCAAGATAAAATTTTAACCAGCTGTGGATATCGGAAAAGTGAAAACACTTTACAAATAAAGAGTCTGTTTTGGAATATATAT
>KK116331.1:669631-689246 GCA_000611955.2 Stegodyphus mimosarum
TTTAAGCACATGGATTATTGGATTCAGGAATCTTCCAAATAGTTTGTTAAAATACTTTTTTTTAAATTTATTTTTTATTTTTCCC
This sequence comes from Stegodyphus mimosarum, assembly GCA_000611955.2. NCBI lineage: Eukaryota > Metazoa > Arthropoda > Arachnida > Araneae > Eresidae > Stegodyphus > Stegodyphus mimosarum. The sequence continues at coordinate 669,717 of KK116331.1, forward strand.
GAAAATTCCTTTTGTAATATTTTGTTAAAATAATTTTAAAAATATAAATTTGTTTCTTAAAAAATATTTTGCGTTCTGTAAATAATTGATGTTCTTTGCTAGCGAATCTGTTGTGAGAAAGAAATAAACTTAAAAAAAATATAAAGGGAAAAAAATTCCTTTCCTTTCAAGTATGGATCAGGCTTTGAACGGCTTCTCTGAAAAATATGCGCTGGAAAATCGAAAAATATTGCGTCATTTCTCCAGGCACAAAACTTGGCTACTTCGCTTATTTACCTGACATCCTGTTAACATTAAACATATAAAATTGAACAGTACATAATATGCCACTTGGAACAGAACACTAGAACAAAATATTGGCCGCTTTCAAGGCTAAGAAGGTTGTGAAAGAAACAAGAATTTGAATGTCAGATGGCTTTGTCGCAAAGAAAAAAAATTGCTTTTAATTATTTATTGATTTATTATAATTGTCCTTATTATTATTATTATTACAAGTGAAACTAATTCTAGAAACGCTTTGTCTTTAGAATGCTTCGCCGAGATTACATTTTTTTTTTCAATGTAAGTATTTTTTCAAAAATCTAATTTTTATTATTTTAAGTTTTCATATTTTTAGTGTCATCCTTTTTTGAATTCTTTTTACATTTTTTTATACGTAATAGTCTAATTTTTATTATATTAAAATTTTTTATATAATTTCACTGCCGTCATTTTTAATCATTATGTAGTCATTTTATACGCTTCCTCATTTTTAATGTTTTTTTTTATTATTATTTTGAAAACTCGAATCTTCCTCAAAGTGTCCTAGCTAAAGAACCCCAGTTGGAAATATGAGACTGTAAATAAAAGGAAATTTGGAAAATTATTAAAATTGTTAATTTAGACATATCTTTTTAATTTCTTATTCATTTCACATGCTTTCTTATTAGAAAAATTAGATTTCCTTTTGTTAGCCTCAAAGTATCCTAGCTCGTTCAATAATGTTTTTAATATAGAATTTCTTCTCATTATTTTTATTAGAAAAACTTTTAACCTCCAGTTTGAATGTTTGACAAACTGCAAGTAAAAGGAGATTTGGAAAATAAAAAAATTATTAAGTTAAACATATCTTTTTTAACTCCTTATTTGTTTTATATGCTTTCATGAAAATTACATTTTCTTTCGGTTACCCTCGAAGTGATCTAGCTCGAGAGTTTCTTAACTACTTAGATGTGTTCCTGTGGTCCGGTAAAAAGATTTACTCTTAGTGGCATTCCCATCATGCCGTGAGGGTTAGCAAAATGTGATCGTCATATTACTCATTACCGGATTTTCAAGCAACGCGTTTTTTAAGCTTGTTAAAGAAAAACAGATTTCACTAAAGGAGAAAATATTAAAAAAGATTAAATTTCCGTAAGCGAAAATTCCTTATATTTTTTTGGCTACAATTCAGCTTTAGTTAGGTATTGTTGTAAATGAAGAAAAGATGTAACTTGATTTTGTTTGACAAGGCTCTGAATTATAGTAACCGTCGAAGGTTGACTGCCTTAGAAAGCGTTCTTCCTCCTTTTGTTTATGAGAAGTGTAAATCTTGCACAGCACAGTTGGTTGTCTTTCATAAACTGTTTGGAGGCATTTCATTACCTCTCAGGGGAAACCAACCAGCTGACTATTACATTGTCTATGTCTCTCTAAACACTCCTTCTATCAAACTTCGCTTGCTATAAAAAAAACCTAGGTAAGTCATTTTTAAAGAGCAATTTCAAAGGATGATGTGATTTTATGTAAGAAAAAATGTTTTATATTCTATCTTTGCAAAAAATGCTGAATAAAATATTAAATATTTAACTTAAAATAGATGAGACGCAGCTCGGAAGTTTGGTAATACTGCTGTCAGTCGTTGAGCTTGCTGTCTGTGATAATTCAATAGTTTGACATGTATGAAACGCAAATGTAGATTTAAAAGAACTCCCTTATACTTACATTCGTAAGACTAGCTAAATATTAGATACGTTTAAAGAATTAGTTATTTAAATTTATATCAAACATTTTATAAGTTTCAACTATTAAAGAAAGCCTTGCATATTACAAAAATAAATGGACTCCCCGTTATGAAACTCCCTTTTGTAAGAAACATATCTTTTAAGGATTTCAATAGGACTTGTTTTTAGCTATTTCCTCTTTGATGAATACTTACTTTACTAATAATATCATTGTTATGTGTTATTTAAAACAAATATATTATATCTATCTGAGAGCAGAAAACTGCAGTTTTTTATTAAGCAAAAATGAAATTTTATACTTTGTTTCTCACACTCATCAAAATGCACGATTCTTGAAGCACTTTTGTTTCTGAATTCAAACATGTAAACAAACAATTCTTACATCACAAAGAATTTTAATTCTCTTACTTAAAACTTTACCGTGAGTATATATAAACTTTTTTATGCGCCGATGAATGAAATTGCCCCAAATTTGGAAATATACGATGTTCGGTTGTACTATATTTTAAGAATATTAAGGGCTGATCAGCAAGACACTGGGTTTACAATTTGGTTCATATAACTCCTTAGCAACATGAATTTTCTGATGAAAACACTCACAGTACCCATCGTTCATTGCTCTGAGACTGGAGGTAGGAAATCTAGGTGAAACAGCAAGAGTGAAGTTTTACTGTTGCATGCATACCCTTGAGTTCAAAAGATCATCATCGCTAGTTTTTAGCAGCTCTTTGGCTTACATTTCATTAAGAAATTTTTGCAAAAGAATTTAAGACTGCTAAGCAGAAGGGGTGTCGCCTTAAAGCATGCGATGCATAAAGCTCATGCCTATAAATTTAAAATTGTGAAAAAGGGGTTATATTTTAACTATATTGCACAGCAAAATCCTTATTAATTATCTTCAATATACGGCTTTAAAATCAATCATGGATTTTATTTAGAAGCAGAAATTCAAACCGAACAATTTGTGGGCTGTCGTATATATATATATATATATATTTCCCTACCTTTAAGAGACTGTGCATACTCTCGAGTTGCAGAAATCGTACATTGAATCCCAGTTAACGAAATGTTTTCCACGGACAAAAGAACTTTTCTTTTCGACTATTTCTTTCCAAAACGTGATAGACTGGGAGAATTTTTAGTAGTTACTTGCGGTCGCTTTATTGTATATAGCTGAAAGAAAGTATTTGTTGCTTACAACCGAATTTAGCTCGGATTATTATTATTTTTAGGTGTTATTATTATTATTAAGGTTACATTTTTTCAGCTTCGACGTTTACACTGGACATTGAGTTAAGATTGGCTTATTTCTTGGTTTCTTTCAAAGTTTCTTATGATAAGGTGTTAAATTTAAAAATTAAGCGAAGTAGTTTTCCCAAAAATTTAAAGCACGACTGAAAATGAAACAGAGATGCTTTTAAAAACTTTAATCAACAGATTTTTTTAGAAAACCAAATTATTTTAAAATTATAAATCTTAAATATCATGTACAACAAATAAAAAAAAATCAAAATGCAATACATTTTCAAATTACGTCATGTAAAAAAATAGCTAGCTAATAATTTATGATGCTGAAGAAAGGCTTTCTTTTGGCCTAGTCAGTTCTTTGATATTGCAAGAAAATATGTTTGAACTAAAAATGGATTCAGCAATTTCAGTGATCTATCAGTATCTATTTTTAAGTGTCAAAAGTATCTTCGTAATCAGAGCTTAAATTCAGCCAAAGCCCGGTTCCGGTACATCACAACTTTTGAATGAAATCATAATTCCAGCCACAAAAAACACCGAAGCTCCGAATAAGATGGGCTTCGTTAGTTTGTTCTATAATTAACTCGAAATATTAACAAAAAATTCTGTTATTAGTTACAAGCATTTTACTTAGCGTAAAACTGATATTGGTGTTAATTACTAAATGAATGCTTCCTTTCCTTTTCTCTGATAAGAGCAAAATGAAAAAATCAGAGCTCCTGAGGAAGAAACTGCTTCACTTCAAAATAGTATCATATTAGGAAAAGGAATTTTTAACAAAAGAAACAGAGGGATATATCTGTAAAACTTGTAAGGAATTTACACCTTCCTTCTCACATGCCTTCAGGGTGTAACTGGAAAGCACCCTAACTTAGCAATCGGGAGGTCCGCTATTCGAATCCCAGTGACGGTATCGTAGATTTATCGAGAATCCCAGCTCAAAAAAATCTAAACTGATCTAACAGTAGCTCCCGAACTAAAATGGTGGACAGTTACCGTCCCCACTAGAATTAGGTGACTGGAGCTTCTGCTTCTTAGTCGTCCTTTAACGGAGAGGAGAACGTAAGAAGTATTCTCGCTTCTTACGTCTTGCCCATACGTTGTAACTTAAAGCACATCCAGCTAGCAATCGGAAGGTCTGGAATTTAAATCCTGGTAAGGCCCTTGTTGATTCTCTGTGTTTCTCAGCTTTGGGAAACCTAATGACTCTACAAAATAAAAATGTGGTATAAAAGAATAAAACTTTAAATCGATTGATAAACTACCTACATTTTTTCTCATGAGAAATTAAAGAGACTTGCTCGGTCTGTCTTCTTTTTCCACAAGAACATATAGTTACATAAAATTGATAAATTTAAATAAGAGAAAAAGTAACAAAGCTGAATCCACATTACCAAATATAGAAATCTTATTCCGCATGTACTTAACTTCAAATACATCAGGGGCATCAAATGCCTGTATCAAATGTATATGGTGGAAAGATCAATTCCAATATTACCAAATGTAAAAACTTACTTGAACAAAACCCATTGAACAAATCAAAACTATCTTTTTTAGCTTTACTATACTTCGAACAAAATGCTTTGCAAAATATCAGCTATGAGGATATAATTGATAATTCGCATTCATTATACAGATTTAAAAAAAAAACTGATGTGAAGCAGCAGGCCCGCCTAAGAAAATTCGGGGTAGGTTCCTCCTTCCTCAGTTGGATTCCACTCTTCGTTGAAATCTTACTTCGGAAATATTATCCATTGCTTGATCAGAGCTCTTTGTTCAGTAGTTCATAAGTAAGTATAATTTACTATATTGTGCAAGAAACAAAATTTGCCATGACCAGCAGATGCTCTGGTGATTATATTCAACATCCGTGAGTTATGGATGCTAAATTTAGCCAGTGTTACCTGATCTAATAATATTTTTTCTCAGCCTTCCCATTTGCAATGTAATTTGACTGGATTAGTTTTATTACGAAAATTCACACCACAGCTGTGTCTGTTTAAGGAAACAAATGTCTTCGTGGAAGATTGTTCAAATGGGAATTGGCTTGCACTCATGTTACACATATGAAAAACAACGAAAACGCTCGAATCTCTTTGGCGGTATTTCAACCCAGGTCGAATTACTAGTTTTTTTTTGTTATTATTTTTGTTTCGGCTTTGCACACAGCGGTGTTCGCCAAAGGGAATGATGCCTCGTAGAAGACTTAAAGGAAACAGTCTCTTATCCATGTTACAAATGGTGAAAATCACGAAAACGCCTATGCAACCAGGCCGTTTCCCGAGATTCGAACCTCGGACCGAACTATCAGTGTTCAGCGAATTTACCGCTAGGCCTCTCTTGAATTACCAAGAAGCAGTCTTACCCACTTCGCCACTGGTGATCAATTTGCAAAGCCAGAGTCTAGTTAACTTTCAAGGAAAAAAGTCTTGGAATATTTACAGCGTTAAATGACTGCAAGTATTCCAAATTATTTTTATTCTGCATCTTCTGTAGTAATGTTTTTCAAGTTTTCATAGCTTTCTTTCACAATTGTATTCTAAGCTAATTGACTTATAAAACTATTTACTTACTATCAAATGAGCTACAGAAATGAGCTACACTTGGTGGAAAAATTCGGAATGAGTAACTAAAATCAGCATAACTGTACATACATAAAAAGCAAATTTTTTTTCATTGTGAAACATTTTTAGTGCAGCAATATTATCCCGGCATAATTTTATGGGCGATAGTTCCAAGTTTCAATGTCTCTTAATTTACTTGAAATACTCCATGATGCTTACAAATTTAAGTCTGAAATTAGCATTTATGAAACGCAACAAATTTTATTTACGATATTTAAGGTAAATATGTGCATAGGTTGCGTTTTCAGCAAAATGTGTCGCACTCACACGTATCTTAGCTAATAAGTAAAATGAAATGCTATTAATTCGCATTAACTGGGATATGAAATAGAAAATGAAAACAATAAGCCCTTTCTAAAGTTAAGAAAAATTTAAATACTCGAATTGTGTACATGAAAAGTCTATTCCCCGTAATAAGCAGCTCAAGTTGAAGCAAAGTTGCATGCATTTATTTTATCCACGCCAAAATGAATCTTAATGAAATGTCACTCGTTCAACCATAAGCAATGGCTCTGTTTAGTTGTTCGACACGTAGAAAAGGTTTCAGCAACCGTTTTCATTCCTTTTCTCACTTTGGGAGGTATTATTTACAGTTTAGGCAGCTCGATTTTTGAGAAGCAGGGGCATTTAGGTAAATGAACATTTCATCATGTCCGTGACTTCCAATTATGGGAAAATTCTATATGTAAGTTTAATATCTCTCAAAATATAACGAAATTTGTAATAATTAAAGATGACCTAAATTTAATAATACTAGTATAAACCAACAGAGTATCGAATCCTCGTTTCTTCACTATATGCTGGAGTTGTAATTAAATTAATTGTATTAAGTGCTGATGCATTTATGCAAAATTTCTGGCCCTTCTGGCTATACTTTATAATTTTTAAGAAAAGCTAATACGAATTATCTAATTTATAGAGATTCTAAAGTAATGAAATGCCAATTTAATTGCAATAGCCTAATGCTCAATTCGTTTGTCTAAACACATTTAAGTATTTTCTATGCCATTAGAAGTTTTGAGGTTGATATTAATTTGTTGAATTGATTATTGCTCAAAACCGCTCAAAAATTCAATTCTGTTTTTTCAAGATTGCTATTAAATAAAAACAAAATCAGCATCCGTTACTAGATGAATTCAACATCTCAGCACAAATCCTAAACTTTTACCGCCAAAGTTTACAGATGCTTTTTTCAAATAATCATTAACTGATGAGCGCGTCCCCATAACAGAAGAAAGGGGGTGCCTAAGAGTAGGAATTTTAAGACTACTTTAAATAGAAGTGTATGTAAACTAAAAATAGATTTTACTTTTAAATCTTTTGCATAAAAACTTATTCTCTTTTGAAGAAGAAGAAAAAAGAAATTGATTTTAGTGATCAAACTATCAGGCCTATCACATTCTATCTGCAATCCTTTTTATAATGTGACGCATTTATAGGTTGTTAAATATATAAATTGCTTAATATTAAGTTACGTATCATTAAAAAAAATGTAAAAGGTTATTTAAACTTTTCTTGCTGTTTTTGATGTTCTATTTTATGAAACTCTCAAACAGAGGAAATGAAGTGACTTAGTGCAGAAAAACGGTGGATGGTTAGCGTGACCACTGAATTGCACCAATACAGACGCTTTGACAGTGAAAGAGACAGTCTGTCTGACAGCGTAAAAGGTGTGATTATTGAGGACACACAGTAATCACGCCTCTTTCAGTTTCATAGAGAAACGTAGGTATCATCTCAGCTTTCTCGCGGTTGCTTGCTTAAAGGTGACTTTTAAGTTGGGCCTGTCAACACCAGCATCAAATTGTCAAATACATCAGGCCTTTGAGGAGGATGACGTGATGCACCACCAAACAGTGCATCCAGAAGTTCAGGTCGGAAGTTCTAAGCCTTTGCGATAGAACCCCCAGTGGGCAATAACACTATTGGATGACGAGACTCTGAAGGTAGCCATAGAGGAAGATAATAGTGAAACGTGTGGTGATCTTGTCGAACGAGTCCATGTTTCCTAAGAAACAGTCAGACTTCACCTGCACTGCATAGGGAAGACGTACAGTTTAGCAAAGGGGTTGGCGGCGAGTAAGGAACAGCAGATGACAGTCTGTTTGTAACTGATATCTTGGTAAAGCAACGTAGCCATATTTGGTCAAGTGCTCTCAAGTAACAAAACGTGAGTCCAATATGACACTCTCAAGCGTGCCAGATATTGGTTGTCACCCCGTGCTTCACAGTTCAAGACCCTCTCTGCACTCACGCAAGATAACGCTTCGTAGCCTAATCGCCAAATAGTGAATTAGGAGCTACTACACCAAGCTGCATCATCACTGCTGACTTGTACTCGCAGTTGCAATGCGCGCAACATCCATTTCAGCAGAAGGAACCAACGTCAGTTAATTGCAAGGGTGTGATGTACCTCCACCAAAATGAGAGACCACACATGGCAAAGATAGCCAGGTATAACACTCATTGATTTGACTGGGAGCTGTTATGCCCGCCGGACCCAGAGCGTACAAATTACCATCTGTTCCGTTTCCTGGAGAACCACCGTCGTGGGAAATCTTTCGACAATAAGGTTGGCCTTAGACACACACCTACGAATTTCTCTGTGTTGAAGATCATTTAGTTTTATTGTTAGGGCATTGCACAGTTGCAAGAACATTGGCAAAGATTTGCAAAAATGTTGTTTATGGAGATTACTCCAAGACCTAACGTTGACATGGGAGGTCCCTCAACGCTGAACTCTGAATTTTTTCAAAAAACGTATACATAAATCTACTTATCAAGAAATATATAACAGTAAAAAGAATATTACACAGAAAATCAGTAATAAATTGTTAAATATGGAATATTTGATCATAAATGGCAAACTTTCTGACGAATTTAATCACCATTAGCGAACTTTCCGACGAAATTTTAAAATTTCATAAAATCTCCAAAGCAGTGCCAAATCGCCAGCTATGTTTAGACTTGAACTTTTCCAGTTTGCTAACATTAATTTAGCTATTAAATATTTAACGTTATTTAGTACTAAATGAAAAACAACAACTACAGCTATTTGATGTATTTGCTTTATATCCAGTAATTTATATTCTTTTTATCGGAAACGCTTTCTTAGATTTTCCGTAAAAGTGTAATCTGCACTTGCGTGAACTTTAAAGCGATTTGGAAAGAAGAATTCAATGGATTCCACTCCTTCAGGAAGAAAACTCTTGAATTAGCATTAATAGCTAAATTTCTGTAAATGAAATAAAATAGACAAACAAAACGTGTTTAGTTACCAAAGGAAAATGTTTTGTAGAGATTTGCCCATTCTTAAGAATTCGTTCCGTCCGATAGCCTTGGTCAAGAAAATAATTATTATTACGTATATTATTCTTGAGAATTCTCAAATATTTACATTATACGTGGGGAAAAGTACAAAAACTCCATGAAGCCAACCTGGAATCGAACTCAAGGCGAACGACCAGTGTTCAGCGACTTCGCTGGTGGGTCTGATTGTAAAGATTTTGATTCAAAGGACAGACTGCAATGTCCACAAGGCGAAACTTGATGAACGCCGGGCAATTTACTGAAAAAATTTTCTTAATCTGATTGGCTGAGATTTCATCGCATTGCAGGCATGATGACATAAACTGATTATTTTAGAAGACGTACTTTGGAAAACATTATTACGTTTTTAGAACAGAGAGAGTAGTATCCAAGTTAAAAAGTGGAATGAAGGAACTAAACGAATTAACTGATAGTTACACGCACACACACAAACACGCTTACACGCACACACACACACACACACACACACATATCTATATATGAAAGTAGAAAGATAACATGAACTATATATATATTCCCACCTCTCTGACCTGGCTTTTATTTTCGCAATCGTTCAATCGTTGGTCGTAGTCATACCTTTCCAATTAAAGAAGTGCTTTAACTGATGAAAATAATTGTTATATATATATATATATAATTGGCCTGCTTATATTTTGTTATATATACATATATATATATAAAGACTGAGTTCAAAAGGAACAGAAATCTGGATTATTCTATCTATAGAAAAACGCGTAGGGTAAATATAAGATGTCTTAAGAGTAAAAGTGAAAAATTTTGAGAGTGGTCAAATATGTCAAGCTAAGCTTTTTGTACGAAGTTAAAATTTGTTAAAACAGTGAAGCAATGATTAAAATTAAAATTACATATATATATATAAAGACTGAGTTCAAAAGGAACAGAAATCTGGATTATTCTATCTATAGAAAAACGCGTAGGGTAAATATAAGATGTCTTAAGAGTAAAAGTGAAAAATTTTGAGAGTGGTCAAATATGTCAAGCTAAGCTTTTTGTACGAAGTTAAAATTTGTTAAAACAGTGAAGCAATGATTAAAATTAAAATTAAAATTAATATTATAGAAGCAATGGAAAAATTAATAAAAAGAAGCAATGAAAATGATATATAAGAAAAATAACAATAAATTTATCACGCCTATTTAATGTTTCAAACAGAACTTGTTAAAGGGTGAGTACTTGCAATACAAAACTAGGTCGATTAATGAGTGCTGAACAACATGTTTCTTTCCTTTCGACGATGTAAGACTAAACCGTTTTAAATAAATTTCCTTTTTTGAAAAATTTTATTTCAGATAGTATCACGATTGCCGTCGAACTTCCCCGACATACCAATCGTGCTCTGAGATTTAAATCACATAAAACTAAAATTACTTTTGAAATATAATACTCAAAAAATATATAAAATACAAAGTTATAGTATAGTTAAAGAAACACTTGTAGAAGTGTACAGAGAAATTTCGAAAAAGTAATTTGCTTATTCATATAAGTTATTGAACATTTTACGAGTAGTCTCACTTACAATTAAAAAAGAGCTGTTTCTAAAACTTGGAAGGCCTATCTTTTTTTTTATTTTAAAATAGTAACGGGTGAAAAAAGAAAAATTCAATCTATTTTGGTGTTCCAAAACAGGGAAATTAAAAACTGAAAAAAACTTCTTTTATCGTTCTTGACCCTCGTTTCAAACTGACTAAATATATATATTATTACATTCAAGATAAATTCAAAGCAAATTTAAATCTTCCGCTCAATTCCGTGAAAACGAAATAAGAAACGGCCCAAATATAGCAGATGGTTGTTGTTTGAAATTACTGTAAAAATAACTGATTGCAAAAAATAGCATTTAACCATATATATACATAGATAGATAGATAGATTGATTGATATAGGTGATAGATAGATAGATATATTACCAATGGCAGCTGTTGTCCTGTGTACTTGCCTGAAATTTGCCTTTGGACAGCAGATCCATGTATGTATATATCGATAAAATAAAATAATCTAAAATGAAATAATCCATCTTTTAGACGGCAAAATTCTTTCGGAGAAAATTGCGTGATCTGTAAGTTACTAACAATAAATCCGAATTTAGGATAACTAGATATAATCGAAATTGTTATAGCACAGGATACTTTTAATTTTTTTCGTGAAACGTTCAGATTGAATTATAATAAAAATTTTGTGGCAGACATTTTCTTGCGAGGGATAATATTATCATATTTCTTTTAAATAATATTTTAATCAAAATTCTTCCTTGCTTTGTGAATGGCAGAGATAAGTGAATGTATTTCTGTGATGTTTATTGCGTAACTTCTTAGTAAGAAATTTATTTTTATGAACGAGAAGTACCTTAAACAAGCTAACAAAATGAGCCTATCCTTTTGAATGAAAAACTCTTATCTCCGTCTTACTTTTCACACATACTCAGCCACTTTATTTTTCCTTCTCCTCTTTAACCACTCAAACCTCTTTATTTTTTAAGCTCTCAAACTATATACCAAGCTTTCAGCTACATTTTTGAAACAGACTGTAAGAAAAGTTTTTGCCACTCTGTTCTCTTCCTTTTAAAAGTATATAAAAAAACATTGTCTCGCATCTTTAAAGTAGTTTATTTATTTGACTTAACATTATATTTTTACGTTCTTTTTTCGTGGTGAACTCTTGTGTTTCTTAATTACTCTTGCAAAATAACGTTCAGATCTACTACAGATTAATCTCTTCCTTTTTAGTCATCTGCATTTTTATTTAAATCCAATATTTACTTCTTAATTTCAATGTTTAATGTATATTGGTTCCTAGGCTGTCCTTTTTAGCTTTTAGACATGAAATGAGGGACATGTTTTAGACATACTACCGAGTTTGGGTATCAAATATTTTGCAAATAGCTTTAGGCAAAACTTACTTATAATCTTATTTACTTGAAATACAGTTTTTCAGTTTAATTGACTTGCAGTACTTCTTGGCCTGAGCTATAAGCATAATATCGCTTGAGTTCATATATTAACTGAAGGGATAAGAAATTGCGCGAAGAGTATTGTAGAGACGTAAGGTTATTTTGAAACAGGAGACTTGAAAAATGTGCAGTGCTCTGGCCGGGACTCGAACCTGGACCTCTCGAATACGCGCTGAGTGTGCTAATGTTACACCACGAAGGTAGGTAGAAAATACCTTACATACTCCCCCTTTTAAAGAGCGACTGGTGATTAGGGGATTCAATCGCGAAATAGTGAAGAATCATCATCCACTACTTTTTAGTTCGGGCCCCACTGTACATTTATTAGATTATTTTAAACAGGAGATGTGGAAAATGAGCCATGCTATCGCCGGGACTCGAATCTGGACTCTCGAATACGCGCGGAGTGTGCTAACCGTTACACCACGAAGGCATGCAGAAAGGAGGAAAAAAATATCTTATAATACAATTTGTTTTAAAATTATCATTTTTGCCAAAATAGTTTTGTTGCTTTCATTTTTTATTGTACACTGCGCAAAAAAAGGGGGGGTTGGACAGTTTTATTTCTCGCATTCTACTGGACCGATTAAGGAAATTCAACTTGCGTTCTCTTGTCTCGAAAGCGCGGCTTAGGATATATATTAGATTTACATATAGAATTATTCTAACGTAGGGCATTTTGACACAAAATCGGACTTTTTTTGAAATAACATAACAATGATTTTTACATATTTCGATTCTACGGCTCAAATTGTGCCAAACTGCCAAGTTTTGTAAAAATCGCGCAAGTAGTTTTTAAAATATTAACTCTCAAACTTTTAGCTCTTCAATGTTAATTGAATTTTGTGTGTATTTATTAATATCTCTTTTTTTATTAAACTTACTTGATTCCTTCTTGTAGAATTAAAAATTTAGGTTCTTTCCAAATAAAATTCACCCATTTTTATGATTTATTTTTAAAATTTGAATTTTTAAATAATTTTTGTATATTTTTTGAAAACATTTTTGAATTATAACCTACGAAATTTTTAACATCACTTTAAAGTAGATTTTTTCCAAGCACATCTGCAAAAAATTAGAGTTTTTTTATTCAAAATTTTCTAAGATATACATGAATTTACATATCGGAGAGTTTTGAAATTTGGCATCTTTTTTTGAGCGATTATAATGCCAAATATTGTTTATGGATTTTGTTACAGTGAATTGCCACAACTATTTTTAACCTTAAATTTCAAATAAATTTTTATGGAAAATTAATTATATGGAATTTTACCCTCAATGACGCGTAATAAATACTTATTGATTCTATATGAAAAGCTACTTTTTTTTAAATTATAGATGATTTCGTTCAGATTTTTAAATTTTTTTAATTTGTTTCTTTTTTCCTTGTTTTTTAAATATTTGTATTAGTAAAATTTTACATTTGCCGTGTTATCGTCTGCTAGTTTACTTTAACTCCATTTAAATCGAATTGTCTAAAACTGAGAACTTTCGTTTGATGTTTTATGAACTGTTTTATTTCTTTGTCATTTAGCAAAAAATCTCTTAATTAAAATATTTATCCTTTGGACTTTGCTTTAAACTTTATTTATAATTAAAATGCCTAGAAAATGAAAAACTGTCTTCAGCTGAAGCGCAACTGATGTAATTGATATTTTAAAAAATTTGACAAGAATGCAAAATTTGTGGAAGTGTAACAATCGAAAAATCTTAATTTTTTTGTGTAAGCATTTAAAATAATCTAAAAGAAAAGAAGAAAATGAGGGAGAAAAGTAAGCAAAAATTTGAAGGGGAATGTGGTTGTCGGAAATACTAACATGTTTCGAAAAGTTGGATGCTTTTTAAGGGGACATGTGACATGTCGACTGGCAAAATGCAACTATTTCGAGACGAAAGTTATTAAGGTATAACTTTTCTCAAAATAAACTTATACACATAATTCTTTTTTTCATTTAAAATGCATAGATTACAGATTATAGAAAACACATAAAATTTATATTAAATGCCTAATATTTTTAAAAACCAGTTGTTTAATTTCACTTACCTTTGACGAATCTCATCGGACAATGTGCTAGTTCGGTACACTTTTCTTAAAAAGTACTGCCCCAATCTTCCTCAAATCGAGCATGGTAGTTAAAAATATATCATTTAAGAATAATAAGCAGTATTTTACATTTTACTTAAAAAGAAAAAATATTAAAAATAAATTAGTAAAATGCTTTGAAAAATCACAAAAAAATTAGTATTAAATTATTAATATATCCAATACTAATGCTCGTAAATTTTATATCCTGCATAGTTTCAAAGAAATAGTAATGATAAACAACTATGGAAAATTGGCACCTTCCAGGTCGAATAGTTTTCAAGAAAAATGTACCGAAAGTTAAGAAAAACACATTTTGAGAAAAACGAAAAAAAACATTTAAAAACTAATAATTTATAAAAAATATCATTTTAATATTTTCCTGCACCATAATCATCTTGAATTGACATTTCTACATCAAACTGTTTTTGTTTTATAAATTTATTTTTCTTTCTGGCCATTTTAGAAAGCTTTTGGTAAGCGAGCTGGGCCTCACGAATTCTAAGACAATCTATTTTTCTCAGACTCTTTACCATATAAAACCCTGGTTGCATTCCTAATAATTCCATTACTTTACTCCGGCTTTGTACACCATCATTAAAACATATTATGGCATCGAACAAACCCAATTTTAAGGTGATAATACTCACAAAAACAGTTTTTGGTATGCGTATCCAGATGCAATTATTAAAACTTTCATTGGGGTTTTGAGTTCGTCCGTGTAAGCACTTTGACAGCAGTTTTTTGTCAGACAGACTTCTAAACACATTTTTAATGGCTAGTAAGACAGGTTCTGGCAAAGAATGTTTATGGACATACATTTTACCAGCTGATATGGCTTTATTGTAGCCACACCAAGAATCATCATCTGTAGGGCAAAGACCATGCTGAGGATTTGCGTCTGTGGACAATTTATGGAAATAAATTGCCCACACAGATTTCACCATCTCATCTAATGAAGTATTGATATTGCGACGAATTGCTAAACCGTAATATGTTTGTATTCGCATGATTTCAGCTTCGCTTAAACGCCCACGACCAGAAATCTTCTTGCCATCGGATAGTTTCTCACCCTTTACTTCATTGCAAATAATTTTCAATCTTGAACCCATTCTTTTTTGTACATGGGCAATACACTCTAATTTTTCAATAGTAGTATCAAACCCATAAACGTTTTCTTCACACACTTTTTTGTAGCCTCTTGAATCCCCATCACCTAAGTATTTTACATAACGCACCCCACGTTTAGATTCTGAACGTTGAAAGATTTTCAAAACGCCATCAACTTCCATACCTCCGCTGTACCCTTCAAAGTTCTTCACACATTCATGGGATGCATGCTGCTTGTTTCTGCATAATGGACAATACTTCGTTAGGCACTCTACATCCATAATTTTTCCATTAAAAACAGAGGTGGCACACACAACACCATTCAGTGAAGAATGACCCCTCTTCTGCCAGGTACCATCAAATGCAGCTGGAATGTCAGCATTTCCACTGTTATCTGCAACTGTTTCTTTAACAGCTTTCAACATGGATTCTTCAGCAATTTCTGATAATACAGGTAACAAAATTTTGTTATACTTCTGAAAGTCACTTGGCGGAGGGGGTAAGTTCATAACAGCGCAGAATGTCTCTGCAGCTTTCTTCCCTTTACCAATGCAACGCATTGCATAAGTAAGGCGTAAATTAACATCATAGCATCTTTTAGATTTTTTAGATGTCATACTACTCGTAGAATATCCACATGCAGTACACAAATACAGTAAACTTACTGCAAGTCCTCTGCGGGAATTACTTTGGTCTATCACATCAAAAGAATCACATTTCCCACAGTTCTTACATTTTGCAAATGCCTTCAATAAATGCAATAATGTTTCTGTTTCAATTATAAAGTTTCTACTCTTCTGAGACTCTAAGAACTCATCTTCGCCATTAACTATGCCGATTTTGTACTCAGATGCACTCATATTTAGGGGAGACTTACTTACATTATGGGTAACATCTTTCACATATGTATGTTGATTTCCGATATATTTTCTCTTCCCGAATGATTTTTTTCTCGGCATTTCCTTATTTAAAACTTTTATTCACTAACATAACACAATAAAACAATCAAAAATAAACACAGAAAGCACGAATTTAAATGAAAAAGAACGAAAAGAATAGCGAAACACAAATTAAACAAAGCCAAGTTGTAAATACGAAATTCGACAATTATCCACCACACAGCTTAGTGAATAAGCCAATTTAAAAACGTGTTGCCAAATGTCTTTCAAAGAATCATATTCTGACCAAGGAAGTAATAAAAACTGCTAAAACATCTGTATGTGCAAGTGATAATAAACAACGATAAAACATCTGTCCCTTTAAACTTGTGGGCGTGCCAGTGCTTGTTTACATTTTAAACGAGAGATTTCGCCCTTTTAAAATTTCGAAACATGCATAAATTATATATTTTTGGAATCGTCTGAGTCTACTTTATTTTTGTAGCGCAAAATTGAAAATTCGAAAATTTTTATGTCATATGTCCCCTTAATATACTTTCAGAATACTTCAAGGAATTTAGGTGTTCAAAGAGAAAACACTTGGACGTGTAACATCAGCAAATACGGAGCTTAATAATTGAGCTTGTACTGACGGAAAAGACAAGAACAATATTATTGCAGATTAACGCGAAGAGCGACTGGGTTTCGACTATATGGTTGGTATAAATTTAAATTACGTCTTAGAGCATCATTTCGTATCCTAAACGGAGAATCCCATGATTTCTCAGTCGAATTATTTGAAGATTCAGGAATTTATCCAGTGATGTATATGGATGCCATCCAAAGACGTTTTCCCTCTTGATGAAACCAGTCTTTCCTTTCATCTTATGCCTTCAAAATGCCTAGCCTCTAAAGACTGATAAAGGCTCTGAACAAATACTGATGAAATGGATTGAATTAGATTATTAAGTTACGGCAAAGCAGGGCTATCTGCCTAAAAGGGGGGATGCCTTCGTGAAGAACTTTCTAAGGGAAACCAGCTCGATGAGCACATGAGAAAAAACACATGAGAATAACCACGAAAACGCCTATGCAAACAGCCCGTTCGCCGGTATACGAAACCTGGCGTGAACAACTAGTGTTCAGCGACTTTGCCGCTAGACCATTTGGGGGCCCGTATGAAATGGGAGGCGATAACGTTATTTAAAATGAATGTCAGAAATACCAAGATGTTTCGAAAAGTTGGATGCTTTTTAATATACTTGCAGAATGCCTGAAGAAAAAGAGAAGTTAAAAAAATAATTTTTTTGCATAAAATTAATTAATAATAAAGTATTTTTTTAATTTAAAACTTTTTTGATCTTATGATATTTGATTCTTGCGATTTTAAAAATAAAATATTTGACTAAAATATGAATAACATTTTAAGAACCTAAATGTAGGATGATAAAATTGTGTAATGCAATGGGCACAATGATAAAACTGTTTAAAGCAATGTATGAATGTCATCCTAAGTTAAAATGTCGGTAATATTTATTTATTTATTTATTTATTATTCCGCCTGCTTCACCTCTCAATGTGCATTACAAGTCATGTTATCCTGATCGTTATAACTAGCAACCTGAGTCGATTATATATCTCTCTTACTTATATATATTTTCTGAACGGCCCATTGAAAGGCGTGCAAACTGTGCTTTACTGTAGTTTCTCTTTTAATATATGCAGTTTTCAAATTCATCGTAGTCTGGGTCACAAAGTATGCTTTCGAAAGAAACGCAATTCAAATAAATAAAATCAATTTTTGGAAAATTTTTATATTAATAAATACATTTAAAATGCTCAGTATGAATGAAAAAATAGAAAATTTTAAAGCAATTATCTGAAGAGACAATTCAGCACAATAAATTAAAATAAAATTCTGAAAATTTAAAAATGACCTAAAATAATAAATATGACTAAAAAATGTAGTATTAAGAAAACTATTTGATAAATAAACGATGCACCTTTTATTTAAACTACGCAGTTCGAATAAGTAAATAGAAAATTTTAAAACAGTTCTTTGAAAGAAATCATACTACTTAAACAATTAAAATGAAATTCGAAAAAGAAAGAAATTCCTTAAAATAATAAAAATACTAATTAAAAATATAATATAAAAAAAAAAGGTAGGAACGATGTGACTTTTTTCCTCTTTCTGCACGATGGAAGGGAAAGGAAAATAGGTGCCATATATTAAGAAGTTAGCCAAGTAAAGATATATACAGATATAACTGCTAAAACAAAGTTTCAGCATTTTTATTCTAAGTAATTTGCGTCAGATTTGTTAATCGAGTTGAGCATTTATTTACTGCATTTGCTACAAGAAAGATGGAAGAATGTATTCCTACTCTCTTTCTAGTTTTCTGTGGGTATGAGAATGCATGTAACTAGCAACCTGAGAGAAAGATAGATAGTTAAATATGCAATGCAAACTCGAATTTATTCACTAGTTTGACTATCAGTTTCTATTATCTGTTAGTCACTGGGATAGTGTCGTAGAGAGACAGAACCTAACAAACAATAAATGTTAAAGTAAATGTCCTAGTTAAGAATCGTAGTTTAATATCTGAAAACAAATTTTAAACTAAACAGTTAAGACAGGGCTACTAGTTTAAGAATTAAATCTCATAAATTTAGCATAAAACGTATCCTGCAAACGAACTGTTCAAAACAGCAATGAGGAACAGTAAGCTGAAGAAAATGGACAATATACTTGTTATAATTTTCCATCCTTAGCTCCACGAGAGATTTTTCTGCCATTTCACTATAGACATGTAATTTAAGAAATAGCTACACATTTCCTTTTTAACGATTGCTTTAACCCAATGCTTATAACCTATATCTCTTGCCCATGAAGTGGCAATAGTTTGCATGTAAAAGAACATGAAAATCCACATAATAAGAGCAATAAACTTAATTTCAGGAGATAAAACTCTTAAAATAAAATATGCAATAAAATATGATAGTTCCCGTGTCGTGTTTAAAATAAAATCCTGAAATATTGTTATTAAAAAGTATAGTATTATATTGTCAACTAACACAGATATATTTTCTATTAAATATTACCGTATAAATTCGGTACACAGATCATATCAGTTGTTTACGAATATTTAACCAGGCTGTCTGGAGACTTTACATGTACCAGTATACGATATTTCAACATTCCCTCCGTATATGTGTTGTTATTTAAACTGTAGAAAACCAAAAATAAAAAAGAACTGAATTATATATATATAATTTCGTTATAAATATATATATATATATATAT